>ML828069.1:0-15887 GCA_009831015.1 Picea engelmannii | reverse complement strand
ACTTGTGTCATTGTTGAGGTTGTTTTTGCTTTCTTGTCATTTAAATTCTTTTATTACGCCCACCTTGGCCAAAACGGTAGGCTAGTCCTCCACTTGTGCCATTGTTGTAGGGTTGCAATTTAAATTTCCAAGTCATTTCAATTATTGCAAAAGTAATCACATATGTGCTTCATCTCTGCCTCGTATTCTCTCCCCTTGCCACTTTGTGGATCCTGGGTGACAAGAAAGGGCAAAGGTTTGGAATTTAGTAATTAGGCATCCAAACTTTTATTGCTTCAATCACCAAAAAGGGTGACTTGGGAGGCTACAAGGGATGTAAGTCAAGGACGGCTTCATGGCACTATGTGTCCTCCTTGCTTGAGCGTCGAAGCATTCCGGGTTGAACTGTGGAGCTAGGGAAGGGCCTTGTTTTCCCTTCTTCTTGAGCACCCAGCAAATCCTTTTGGTTGAGGGGATAACAATTTGGGGTAGTCACATAGTCTAGGCTTGTATCTATCACACTTCAATCCCCCTAATTCAAGAGAGACTTAAAACGTATTAAAATTAACCACACACTACCTTCACAATATTGCACTTCAAGTTCTCAAAGCTATTTCAAATTTTCAATTTTTTCAAGTTGTGCAAATTTACACTTCAAGCAACTTACTTTTCATGTTATTCTAATTTCCAAGCAATTTCATGTTTTCAGTCATTTTCTCTCATTGTGGATGATTACATATACTAAAGAACCTCTATTTTTGTTATAAGCATTATTTTTTTCATTTGGAGATATTTGTATAAAGCTAGTATTCTTTTCACTATCTAATCCATTGTGTGGATATTTCACTATCTAATTTATAGTTGTATAATCTTTTGGTTGTTCATTTCATTGTATATATATATATATATATATATATATATTTCATGTTGTATTTCAATTTGTAGATAATATTCATAATTAGTTTAAGTGAAAAGTAATTTTGTTTACTCTTTGTGGATATCCCATAACATCATTTACTTTGGTATAATTGTAATTTGTTGTATCTCTCATTGACTCCATTTATATATCTTTAGGCACTAGTCTTAATATTGTTTAGTGGATAAGGGGTGTGTTTGTCATTGAAAGTTTGCATTGCATTGAATGCTTGTCATGTGGGTTGAGTCTCCCTGGCCTAAGAACTAAAAATTAACTCCTAGATCATCTGATCAACCTTAACATAGTTAAGTAGGGTCTACCCCCCTTGGCTTCCCTAGGAGTGAGCCTAGAAGGAAGAAGTCCAAATCGAGGAGACAGTGGGTTTGGACTTAGGCTTGTGCCTCCAAGGACACACCCAGTGGGTTGGAGACTTCTCCACGTTAATAGGTGTGTATAAAGACGGCAACACGCGAGGCTGCCCAAAATTTTGTCTGCTACCCAAGGGCTCCTCTGGGCTACTCTGGCCATGCTGGCAATTGTTCTAGTGGTTGTTGGAACATGGTTGGTTATCCGCAACCCTAACTAGGTGCGATTGGCCCTTTCGATGGTTGCTCGACCCCAACCGGCATCTCCTTGCATTTGCGCAGATCTCTTCCTTTGTTGGCTCCTTTCTCCACGCACAGCCTCTCAGGTCTACGATCTACGACTCTTCCTACCACCTGTCGCCCTTCTCTGCCAGATGTTCCTTATCCGTATTGCCATTCTTTATGGCCCCCGACCTTGCACACCTCTCAACCACTACTACCTCGCGCCCAAACCTTCTCTTCCTTTGCAATTGCACGTTTTGTCGGAAACTCTGCTTGCCTAGCCACACTCTATCGTCACCCTACACTGCCACCTCCCTGCCAGCCTTCTTCCAGCATCATCCGCCCAGCTTCCAGCTCCCCCATGCATAGTTGCTCCTCTCGACCTCACAATGGCTTTGTCTCACACAGTCTACATCTGTAACTCCTCTATTGTCCCTCTGTGCGGTTGTTACTCCAACACACAGCAACTGCTCTTTCAACAGTACTTCCACGCAATAGCCCATGACTTGTAGCAACTGGCGGCTTTACTCATCCCATGTGGTCTCCTATGCAACGACCTCTTTCCTCTATCATGATCCACTCACAGTTGTCTACTTCTTCAACTCCACGACCACACAGTAGCTAATCCGTACGTCGTACGACGACTGTACAATTCTCTCTTCTTTTTTATTTACCCTTCAGATCCTACAAAAAAATTTAAAAAAATTATGCACTGCAAATAAATCACAATTTTGACAAATCTGGTTTCCTTCAAAACCTCAAAGTCTCGACTCTAATACCATGTACCCAACACCAAACAGTTAATTCCAAATAAATCACTTATTGAATAAAAGCACAGTTGAGTTATTTAGCCAAACATCACAACGGAACCATAAATATTGAAACCAAACACATTGCACATGATATTTCTAGGTAAATCACCCCTAGAGAAACACCCAAGGGAAAACCAATTATGAGTTTATTTTATTAGATAAAATCTTGGGCTCCCATCCTGGGATAATGGCCCACCTAAGGAATCATACAAAATAGCAAATATCCTAGCCTACCTGGCTATTATCTCCCTTGCCTTTCCTCAAACCCTGCCCATTCACACTTGGATGAAATGTCCTCCTCACCCAATCAATGAAATATCACTCACTCAATCTATGTGTGACTCATCCTCTCACTTAGGCTACCTTTTATAATGTTGAGTTAACCCTTAATCCAAAACCCTAGATCATCTCCAATCACACTTGGATGAAATGTCCTCCTCACTCAATTTATGTGTGACCCATCCTCTCACTTAGGCTACCTTTTATAATGTTGAGTTAACCCTTAATCCAAAACCCTAGATCATCTCCAGAGTGATCAAATGCTGAGATTAGATCTCACCTTCACTTTAGAGCTAATGGCTAAGATTTAATTAACTAGCTTAACTTACTAATGCCAAAAACTTAGGCATTTAGCTTAATTAAACTCCATTAATCATAACAAGGCATTCCCTTTAATTATTACTCAATTAAAGTAAATTCCTTAAGTCCTGAGAGGTATTAGTGACGACTTCCACATGCTAGACACCAAGCCAATGTGGAAGTACTTGTCTGATGCTACATACATCAACATGTCTACTCCTCTCACTTAGGCTTCCTTTTATAACCTTGAGTTTACCCTAAATCCAAAACCCTAGATCTCCAAAGTGATTAACGGCTGAGTTCTAATCTCGCATTCACTTGAGATCAATGGCTAGGATTTAATTTAATTACTAATGCCAAAAAACTTAGCATTTAATTAGATTAAACTCACATTAAATACAAAAGTACATTCACTTTATTAATCACTTTAATAAAGTGAATCTCCTAAGTCCTAAGAGGCATTAAGGACGACTCCCATATGTTAGACACAAACCGACATGGAAGTACCTGTCCAATGCTACATACATCAACAGAAAGAATGAATGTAAGTGTATCGACATCCACAGGATGTAAATGAGTGTTTTCAGAACTGGTTTAAACTTTATGCATGATAAGATTGCCCTAAAACACTGAAACTTATCCGAACACTTTGATATCTTTTCTCTTGGATTGCCTAGATGTTTGAGGTTGTTAAGGATTGAAATATTGTTCACTGTCACTGCTGTTTTAATTATATTTCATAACAGCCCTAAGGCTGAAATTCAGTGTTAAGATCCAGAAAACCTAAAGGATAGAGGTGAAATTTCTGTTTTGCATTAATTGCCATTTGCCCAGAAATTTCCACAAATGGGACTGTAGACTTTTACTTCTAACCTTGTAGGAAAACAGTTATTATTAAATGAGCTAACAGACAGTAGACATAATTATCAAAAAGATGATAATTAATTTGGTCAGAGAGCATTCACAAAAGTATTGGATAGGGAGTTGAAAATTTATATGGATAGATAGATAGAGGAAATAAGCTGAATGGGAAGAGCTACACCTTAGTTCAAGACCCACACAAAACATATCCTGCAAAATATATATTAACAATGACAACAACCATTCGTTGCATATTATTGTGCATCTAGTTTAACCAACTACGCAACAAAAGGAGGAAAATTCCTTCTCACCTCACCATATCCTGTAGAAAGATAAAAGAAAAAAAAAATATTGTGTCTGCAGATGACCAAAATAGGTCAATGGGACTGTAGAGTTTTACTTGTAGATAATCAGTTGTCTTAAAAATTAAAATAACCAAACAGACATTAGACCTAATTATCAGAAAGATGATAAAAATATACAGTATTAATTTTGTTAGAGAGTAATCACAAAGGCAATGAATAGGGAGTTGAAGAACCACATTGAAAATATCCTCCAAAATTAGTGTTACCAATAACAACAACAGTTCCCTGAATGTATCTTTGCATCTAGTTTAACCAACTAAGAAAAAATAAGGAAAATTCCTTCTTACCTCATCATAACCCGTAAGCCATACTCGAGGAGTCTGATAATATTTGTCATACCTGCATACAAAGAATAACAGTGTACATAAGGGATAATACACCATATTGCTCCATAGCCAGTCTCCAACTATTAAGAAAAGGAACTTTAGAAGCATCAATTAAATACATTTTAAGATTTTAACCAGACATTAGCCAACAGAAAGCCCCCCAGATAATTCCCTTTCAACAGTGGCCCATATTTACATTTAAAGGATTAAACAGCATCAATTACAAGGAATTTTGGCACGGTATATCTCTCCAGTGTGTAACACTCTACTATCATCTGGAGTTACCACAAATGCCGTATCTCAAGTCACAATTTATCATTGTCAAGAACAAAAGAAATAAGCAACGACACCAGAAAAATAATTCTTAAATGGTATCAAAGTATCAATTGGAACCTTGCATGCAAACCACAGGAATCCCTTTCTTACATCAGAAGTAAAAATATTTTGCATTAAGAAAAACTATTAAAGCAAAATCATACAGCAAGAGCCTAGTTTGATGATCATCATAGGTATAGCTTCAAAAGATCCACTTCAAAACATTGATTAAAAATAGTCACAGTGAACTTAATCAAGGGACTTATGGACAAATTAAGAAACAGTGAAACAACAATGCAGTGGAACAAATAGATTGCATAGTTTTATCTTCATTTTGTGGATAACTAAGCAGATTATGTGTCGAGGCCCTCAAGTTGCAGATATGGAGTGCCAAGAGACTACATGACCAGCAGTATCCTTTTGCAAAGATGGAGACCCCCTCACCACCACAGATGGTCACAGATTTTCAGATGGCATCCACCACATCAGTTGGCTTCCGGAAGGCAATGGGCCTTGCTCCATGAGGTACAAGTCAGTGTTATGGTGAGCATTATTTCAATATCTAAGACATTTGAGTATGATGTATCTTAGATTGCTCTAGATTTCATGATATATGCTTGGACATTATGCCTTTTTCCCTGCTTCACTTTGGCGGTTGACATTGTGCCCTAGTAAGTGGTCTTCCTTGGGAATGGGTTTGCTACTAGGAACTCCCTTGAAGAGCCATCATATTGTTCCCGACCATACTTACCACTTTCCATCATTATTTCCCCTCGTTTCCTTATCTCTTGGGATTTTAGGGTGTATTGACACAAGAAGGGGTTGTCCCTCATTCTATGGGAAGAAGGCGCTGAAGGCCCAGAGGGATTGATGTTGGGTAAAAGATAAAAGCCTATGTATGAACCTTCTAGATGCTTCGCCCAGGGATCACCCAAGAAAGCAATGAAACGCTTATCTTTGAGTAAAGGGGAACCCAGAATAAAATATGATAAAGAATGCTTAAAAGGTTAGTTGAAGGATAGGAGGTCTCATCACGAGCCGGCCTATCATGTCCATGAATATCTAGTAGTATGACATTACCATCATCTGGTCACCAAGCCAAGGCAATGGCTCTCAGTTGCATGGCTGAGAGAAAGGGAGTCTCATCACAAGCCAACCTTCTCATTGCCACTAGATGTTTGTGGGTGACACTGCCATTATCTGGACACCACGCCAAGGTAGTGGCCTTCAACCTTTCCTTAAATTTATGAAAGAATTGCAAAATAATGGGCTTGGAAAAAGTGCATTGCGGGCGAAGGTACCAAACACCCTCTACAAAGGCACCCATGAATGAGACACTACGACCCCTTGTATGTCATGAGCCCTATGCCCATTGTGTCTTGACCCCAACCACCTCACCCACTTTACATGGCTTGGAGAGGGATCTCTTGGAAAATTTCCTTGACCTAGGGCAAGATCTACCCAATAGAACACCTCGTCAACCTACCCATATTCAAGCTTGACAAGTCACATAGTGTCTTTGAGCAATTAACTGTTTGATATAGTAATCATTGATGCACATGCTTAGGTGACTCATTTATTGATTGGATTCACTTATCATGAAGTTATGATGAGATCATTGGAGCACGTGCTTGTTTGTCTTTGCAGGACCTAGCTGGTGGACAATTTTGGAAAAACAAGCCTAGCTTGGGCTTCTATGGGGCTTGGAGCCCACAGGTGGATGCCAAGGGCCCACAAGCCGAATGAGGAAGATCAAACTTGAAAGGCCTTGAAGATGACTTGGACGATGTAGCTTAGCCCCCACATGCCAAACGTTTTGCCTAGGAGAGGCAAAACGTCTTCTTTTCAAGCATGACGTCACCTACAGGGTTAGGGCTTGGTGGTGAGGTGACATACATTGGCACTTGGATGTTTTGAAGGGGCTTGAACATCATGAAGGAAGTTGTTGGATTCTTGACATGTGGCTTTGGGAAGCCTCTCTACTCTTCTCCATCACCAACGACCTCCTCCAAATGCCAAAACATCCCCTAAAGGGGTGGCGTCCTACTAAAACTAGGGTTTTATTTGTGCAAAAGAGAAATTTTAAATGAATTGTTTATTATAACTTTGTTAAGGGGGAAAGATTAGGGTTGTTGACCCCTAGTCTTGTGGTTTACCCCTAAATATGTGGACAAGTCACCTTGGTGACATTTTGTATAAATATGAGATCATAAGATCTCATTACAACATAACTCTCCCTCTTGTGAGAAGTATTGGTCTGAAATTTTCGCTACACTTGGAGTATTTTGCCTCTTGTGCTATGGAATAATGTTTTTTGGTTATGCTTTGATGATGATGGTGGTGCGCTATCTCTAGGAGGTCATTCTCTTGCTTTTGTTGAGGTTTACTTTAGCATGCTAATGCTTTTTCTTGAATGGTATCGTCTCTTTACTTTGTTATTATCATTTATAATTCAAGATAAGGTTGTTTTGGCCAAGGCTAGATAGGGAGTATAAGGATATATACCCCTATCCTAGTTTCCACCATAATTGTTAAGCTTTTAAAGTTATTTTGCAAGGGTTTAGTTGAGGAAGTAAGAGGATTTACACTCCTTATCTTCAAACCCTAGCTAGGCTACTTGCCTTGGGAAGAAAGAGGGTTTACACCCCCAAGGATTTAGTAACCCTAGCTCTTTCTTTTTGACCCCATTAACCCATAACTAAAGGCACTAGTCTTGCATTGGAGAAACAAAATATTGCATTGGGAAACATGATTTCTTGTCATTTTTACTTATTGCAACTTGGATTGTGTTCCTTGTGCCTTGGGCACCTCACGGCCACTAGGGAGTCCTCATCAAGGGGATACTTATTGATGTTGTTATAAAATTGCATCTTCGACCTTTAGGGCTGCAGAAACCCTAAATCGTTTACTTAATAACTCCCTAATAAACCATTGGATTTCACTCAGAATTTGCATACTTATCCTTCTTGGTCTAGAGCATTTATTGGCAAAGTTTGGAGGGTGTTCGATGGCTGATTTTCTTGTTGTAATACATTGAATGTTACAGCCATAAGGCTGATATAATTTGCTGCAAACAAGTGTTTACAACAGCCTTATCTTTTCATGCTAGAATATTGGTTTTTCATCTTGAGTTTAGCTAGTCATTAACTAGTCTTTCTCTTGTATCTTCTACTTGATCTCTAGCATTTATTGAGCAACTTATAGTACCATATTATTGCTTATATATTGTTATCTATTGCTGCAAATTAGGGACAGCAAGCTTAACTTGTTATCCATCATTGCAAAGTGGTTTTTCTTGTGTCTCGGGCAGGTATTTCACCATTTACAGGTTACTCAACATACTTGGCAACCCTTGGACCTTCCCAAGACTTCATTACAAACCATTCACATCATCTAGAACTGACCTCTAGGGACTTCATCCCCATCTTCCTCCATCTTCATCTCTTCCCCCCTAGGGTCACTGGGACTCCCCACTTGAGGTGACTACTTCACCTCTAAAGTGACAGGGACACCTACCTAAGGTGACAGTGGGTAGGTGACCTCTTAGTTGTCGCCATTTAGCGGTTGGGTCAGAATTTTCCCAACCTACAACTTGTGCGATAACATTTTGGCGTCGTTGTCGAGGAAGATTTTGAATCTTCTCCGTACCCTAACAACACTTTGATAAGCTATCCCAAAGCCTTTCACTTAGCTTGTCTAGCGACTCCACCCACGGGACGTTCCCTTTCCACTTTTCTTGATGAGCTCATCTTGAAGCTCATCTGGCGACTCCACCTTCCTAGAACCCTTCCTTTCCCAAACCTTTTCCCCCTGGGAGGTTCAAAACTTTTAAGGTTTACCAAAGAAGGTCTCCTCTCAAGCCTCCCATTGTTAAAACCCTTTTCCATAATACCCTTCCACTTGCTCCAATGGCTCACCTCTACAAACCTCTTAACATGGCCAATATCCAAGGATACCCTAATACAATGCCAAAAGAAGTCAACAAGTGGTTGCCAAAGTTCCCAGGAAACAATGCGATAACTACTGAGGACCATATTTATGTCATGGATCGAGACATGGACAATGCAGGTATTGAGCATGAAGATGTGGCCATGAAGTTATTTACCTCATCATTGACTGAAGAATCCCTTGATTGGTTCAGAGGACTCCCTGACAATCATCTCACGTCCTATGATGCTTTTGCCAACTTATTCAAGAACAAATGGTCGAAAAAGGTAGATGGTGGGACACTTGGGGCTCAGTTTAATCAGATAAAGAAAAAGGAGAATGAAACACTAAAGGAATTCATTACCAAATTTGACAGGATGTACAACCAAATTCCAACAAATTTCCGTCCCACAGCATTATCAGTTTGTCTCCACTACGTCAATGCTTTTGCAGGGCAGTTTTGATCCATGAGAGTACGACTATGTAATAGCTATTCTAAAACTCTATCATTTTATTTAATATAAGATTGTTGTTTATGAGCGCCAACCTGATCTTTTGTCGGTGATTTAGTCAAGTATAAGCAGAGGCCTGCCTATGAGCTTGAGCCCACTCACAGGTACGGCTCAGTGTTGTTTAATTTTTTGCATATAATTATTACTTACTAGCTTCTAGATAGATGTTAGGTTATGTTAATTTTCTTTTTGAGTTGAATACATCTTGAAGGATGGACGCAGGCTGCACAATGGCCACCTACAATTTGCTGAAGAATGATGACTAAGGATTGTTAAGACTAGATTCTTACAGATTATTGATTTTGTTGTCATCCTTTGTTTATTTTGATATCATATATTAAATCTGGGTGTGCAGTTTATATCTGTTATAATGTTTGAATTGTAAAGTCTGTTGACCTAATTCTAATGCATTAATTCAATAATAGTTTTCTTTCAGTGTGTGGATTAGAACAGATTAGAAAGTTTCTTTATTTTGATTGTGTGTGCTACAAAATCACTGTACTTGTGACACCACAAGGTGAACACGCGAGGGAGCAGGGTTATGAGAGTTCAGAGACCTTACCCTGAGAGGTACCACCAACTGGGTTGGGAGTTGTAAGCACTATGACTGCATCTTTTATTCTTTTCTTTTGATTTATGCATTGCTTCGTTTAGTTGATTTCTTTTGGTTAAATTGCATAGAGTGGTAGAAGCCCTCATTCTGTGTATGTTGCACCGAGTGTCTCATAAGTACAAACTAAACCCCGGGTTGACAACTTAAGTGAAAGAGTGTAAAGTGACACCAAATAATTGGGAATCATATTTATACCTCATTACCCTGCATAGCAATTGTGTGGAAAAGAGGGGGTCGACCTCTGCTTATAAAGGAATGAATAGGAGAAGAGGAGAGGGCTCGAATTAGAGGTAAGAAGGCATGCTTGACATAACTCAGCTTCACACTTTAAATCAAAAATAGAACTAAACTTGAGACTTCAGTTACAACTCACCCTTGACTTGGCATGCATGCATGCGTACTAACTTAGCATGCACAAGTCATGCATGCATGCAACATGCAACTAGACATGCATGCAATGCAAGTCATGCATGCAACATGCAACATGCATGCAACATGCGACAACTTGACAACTTTGACTTTGACCTCTACAACTCTACTCTTTACAAGGCAATTCGAATTTCTCGTCATGGTGGACAATGTTACACATGCCAACACACTAGATCAATACATTTATATCATTTGCCATATTAGGAATATCATTTGTTTCTAGCTCATAGGAATTTTATATTCAACCTAACTTTTGCTAGATGCCTTGACTTTTTTGCTCATGGCTCACAAGGCTTGACTAGGCTCACAGAGGTTGTACGTTCCCCCTGACTTTTGCACTAGTCTGTCTATGCTCAGAGAGGTTGTACATTCCTCCTGACTTTTGCACTAGACTGTCTATGCTCACAGAGGTTGTACGTTCCCCCTGACTTTTGGATTAGACTTACATAGCATCTCATTCGTCCTGACTTTTGGTTTGACCCATAGAGGTTGTACGTTCCCCCTGGTTTTTGTCAATGCCTCACAAGACTGGTTGATTCTCCAAATCTCCCTGGCTAGCCTCAGGGTGGCCTATATGGCCTCTCACTGAAGAATGATTGTCGATGCTACCAAATTTAACAATTTCAGCATTCATGCAGCCTTAATTAAGGAATAATTGAATGAGAGAAAGGCTAGGGTTATAAAACACCAAGAAGGATCCTCTTATCCCTGCCTCAAACGATCCCTCAACAAGTGGTTGCCCCAAATCAGCCAGATTCCTTGCCCATGCACAACACTAGCTTCGTCTTGGCACGTGAGTTGTCAGAGATTAATATTCTAGCACCACTTCAAGATCTTATGTGTATATTCTACACACCAATCCCTTTCCAACAGTGCAAGAATTGGCTCAATCGGAATTCGTATGCGAAATTTATGCCTCTCGCATGTTGACCTATCGTATTGATCACCATGGTGCAAGTGGTTGCCACATCAACCCCCAGTACTTAAACATGTGGGGCTAGCCACGTAGTGGATTTTCTAGAACACTCTAGAAGGTCCAAACCTGATCACCAATTGAGGGTTGAGGAAGTCAAAACCCTACCCCTAAATGGTTGTCGGGCTATGTTAAATATCGGGCCACTAGGAGGAGAAGGGGTTCCATTCTATGTTATTGTATTTTGTTCCATAGTAGAGCATAGCAACTCAAAATGGGAAGTTAGAGAGCATAACAGAGGGGGTTAATGTTCTATAGCAGCCTAGCAAGTCACAAGTCTCAGCAACTCCATAGAGAGTGCCTTCTCCTTTGTACTTGCATTACTTCCATACCAGAGAAAAGAAAACAAAGCAGCCCCACCTTCTAGTTGGGTTTTCTCCCTAAGGGTTTCCCATAGCAAATCTTTGTGTTATTTTGTGGATGGTGTATGAATGTATTTTACTGTTCTCTATTTTCTGCATTTTATCTATTTCATGCATAAGCAGAAAATTTGTAACTAAAGATTCTGGAATCTAATGGAATTTAACCTTCATAGTGTAGATTCTAATTTTATTTATCAAATCTGTTGTGACAAACTATTCTAGTAGAATATCCACGACAGTTTACAGATCAGGATGTGTGGTCTGTTTCTTCCAATCTGACAAGAGATGAGAGGGTATGGTTGTTGATGTTCTACTTATACAGCTAGCAGTTATGGTTCTTCTTTATTATTATAATCATTTAGCATACTAGTTGCATAAATAAGATCACTGAAAGAGAGGCAATCACAGAAACAATAGAGACACAAATTATCTTAGGAAACCCTCATGGGGGAGAAAACACAACAAAAACTTCCTCAATATAGATAGACCAAAGACCGAACAGAAGATCCTCCTCTACTCCTTCACTAGGAAGAGTAGTGCACCACTTAACCAAGAAATATCAAGAGATAGACCAAACCTTCATTGACGTCACCCCCAGTTGCAACAACTTTTCCTCCAAGACTTGCGCACTACAGAGCTAGATGGTGAGTGTGTGCAAATGAGGTGTTGGCCTCCCTTATATATAGTGGTTTGGCCAACCTAAAATTAGGTCTGGGTCGACCTGTCATTTTACTTTCTTAATTTACATTTAATTGTCAAGGCACAATATGCTCGACAATTACAAAGGCACAATAGGGCCTAATAAAATATAATATAATAATATTATTCAACTCTCTCTGAGGTAAACTATTCTTTGCAGTTACAATATTTCAACATGCCCCCTTAACAAGAAGGGTATTCTACTGACAACATTAATAACAACTGACTAGACTCAATACAACATCAAAAGGAGGGGACATCGTCATCAGCATCCAGAACATTGTCGATCATATCTATAGGTCATCGGAAGTTTTTCTCATCATCAACATCAGTAGCAACTGAATATCGTCATCATTTGCAACACAGAGCTGGAGTAACATCATCATCATCAAAAGCATGAAGTCGGAACATCAACATCAATAGCACGAAGATGAAATAACAACATCAATAGCACGAAGTTGGAACATCAACATCACAAAACTGGAACAACAACATCAACAGCATGAGGCTAGAACACCAACATCAACAGCACAAAGCTGGAACAACAGCATCAACAACATGAGGTTGGAACATCAACAACGCGAAGCTAGAACAACAACATCAACAGCACGAGGCTCGAACATCAACATCAACAGCACGAAGCTGGAACAACAACATCAACAGCACGAGGCTGGAACATCAACATCAATGTGGCAACAAAATGAGGCAAGTGCATCAACAACAACATATGTGGTACTCTGACAGACCATCCTTACCGGACCTTCGAGATCTGCCCAGGAATCATAAGATTCCCTAGGATATAAAATCCTAACAAGCTACCACGTGGTAATCTGACAAACCGTCCTTACCGAACCTTCTAGATCTACCCAAGAATCATAAGATTCCCTAGGATATAAAATCCTAACTGAGCTACCACTATTGACCACAGCTAGCATATACATGCACAGGTACTCTATTAGACCGTCCTTACCGGACCTTCGGGATCTGCCCAAGGATGATCAGTCCCCTAGGATATAAAATCCTAACTGAGCTACCCGTTGTTGATCAGGATACCATAGTATCATCAGCATCACTCCCCCATTCGAGGGAGGTCCTTTCAGACTACACCAAGCTTGTCTCGAAAGTACTCAAACTTCACACGAGACAGAGGCTTAGTCAACACATCTGCAACCTATTCATCTGTGCCAAGATATTGGAGCTTTACAGCTCCCTTCTACACCATGTCACAAATGTAGTGATACCGGATCTCCATGTGCTTCGTCTTATCATGGATCACTGGGTTCTCTATCATCTTTATGCAACTCTGGTTATCACATAGAATCATGGTAGCTTCCATCTCCAGATCGAATAGACCTATCAACAACTTGTGAAGCCTTATGGCTTCACAACTGGCAGAGCATGCTGCAATGTACTCTGCTTCTGTCATACTGAGAGCAATACAGGATTGCTTCCTGCTTTGCCACGAAGTCATGGCTAACCCCAAACTAAAACAGCATCCTGAAGTGTTCTTTCTGTCTGAAGCACTTCTAGCCCAATCCAAATCAGTATAACCATATAGTTTGAAGTCATGATCTCTAGTATAACAGAAACCATAATCCAACGTACCCTTAAGGTATCTCATCACATGCTTTGCAGCTACAAGGTGAACACGTATGGGCTCCACCAGATACTGACTCAAAGTGTTCACAACAAAGCATTTATCTGGCCTAGTATTCATAGAGTAACATCAACTATTTCTGACGAAGTATTAGCCAATAACTTCAGATTCGTCTCCATAGAAGTGGACCGAAGAAAACTGAGGTACTATGAGGCTGCTAAATCTGATTTGTCTTTTACCAGAATTTAGCTCTAAGTTTAATCTTCCAAAACTATCCTTTGCTACATTTTAGGACACCAAACAATTTGGTAACTTTCTACCCATAATTTTCGTTGGTCAAGTGTTATTTGAGGTGCCCTTGCAAGTGTTTTTACATTCCAATGTTAACACATGTAATAATACTCAAACACATAACACTCCTCGGATCTTTACAACTCTAAACGCTGATCTAACAAATCTAAGCATGCATGAAATTGGACACATTATTTTTTGGTTAACATGACCCTAGAAAAACCCCCATGGGGAAAACCAATTTGGAGTAGATGTATATAGAAGATATCAAAGCAAAATGTACAACCAGAAAAACATATACAAGTGAACTTGGTACAATAGAAACCCTTCTCGGATGCTTTGGAGTCCCTTGAAAATGTGCCTACTAGCCCCTTGAAGATAGGCACCCTTTGCCTTGGTGCACCCCTCTTCCTTAGCTAATGCCTTGACCACTTTCCTTCCCTCTTTCTTTGCCTTTACCCTTTGCTTGTGCCTTAGAACCTTGCCTTGCCTTTGATTTGCCCTTGGTAATTCACCCTCCTCTCAAGAGTGCCTCCCTCCAAGTGATGGTGCGCACTATGCTCAAGTGCACCCCTCCTCTAGCAAAACTCCACAAGTATGCGCCCTCCTTCACCCTTGCGCCCTCTACACTCTAGAGTGCGCCTAAGCATAGTGAATGAGTTTCCTCCCCAAGGTGTGCCTTCCTCTACAAGCTTGATGTGCCTCTCTCTCTCAAAGTGCGCCCCTCACAAGCTTGTGTGCCCCTCTACTAGATGAATGCACCCTCCTCCAAGATGTAACCCATACTACATGGTAGACACTCCATGGTAGACTAGACCCAATCTATGGCTCCTCCTCAAACCTTGACCTCATGCACCCTCTCCTCCTCAAGATATGCGCCCAAGAGCTCTTCTCCTCCTCTCCACTCAAATCTCTCAAATGAAGAATGAGTCTCATCTTTGCCCTTTTTCCCTCCTTTAGCCTCTCTTTGGCCAAACCCTAAAATATCAAAGGCCTAGATCCAATCTAGACATGTCTAATCAATGGGTGAGATTTAATCCTAAAATTTCACTTAGGAAACCCACTATCCTTAGTTTGCCTCATGTCCTTTAACTCACCCACAAAGTGAATTAAATGTCACTTTAATGACTTAAGTGACATATTTCACTTTTGACTTAAACTCCTAAGTCAAAGTGAAATTAGAACATAAAGCAAAGTAATAAGGGCAATAGTCTCCCCCATTGTGTTTAGAGACTCACAAACACAAGGGGACCACTTTCAAAGGTACCCAAATCTCAACATGGACATGGCTCTACAGTCCATCATGTTGAATCTCTTCAGAATTTCCACAGCATACTTTCCTTGATTAAGGAAAATCTCTTCTGTGTTCTGCCATACTTCAAGACCTAAGAAATAGTGCATCGGGCCTAGGTCCTTCATTTCAAATTCAGCGGCAAGCTTCTTCTTACAATCTGTGATGAGCTTTTCTTCATCAGTCAAGAATAAGTCATCCACATATAGCAGCAACATAACTGGTCCATCATTCTCAATCTTGAAGTAAAGGTTGGGATCAACTTTACTCTTGGTAAAGCCCAAGCTCATCAGAAAAACTATCAATCCTTACATACCAAGCTCTTGGAGCTTACTTCAACTTGCAGACGTGAGTCTTCCTGTCCTGTACTTCCAAACCAAATTTTCTCATCACATTGTACTAATCTGGTACACTTGCTCAGTTGCAACTCAATCTGCATAATCATGTGTTAGT
>ML828068.1:38328-54330 GCA_009831015.1 Picea engelmannii | reverse complement strand
CCATGGATATGAAGGCTATATGTGATTGCTTGGTGTCTTTGATTATCCTTCTCTTGGTTTGTACACCTTTGTCTTTCTCACCAATTATTTGACTTGCAGGATGAGTCTTTTGAGTAATTCTGGAGGAAGGATTTGATGTTGATTGTTGTCTTGACTCTTCTTTTCTAAGTGTCTCTTCCACCTGATTCATCATCTTCTTGTGACTCTGAGTTTTGTTGTTCTTCTTTTTCATTATCCTCATCATATTCTTCCTCTGACTTGGTGCTTATTCTCTGTTGATCTTTTAGAGGAGTTTCTTCATCAATTCGAACATCAATACAGTCTACTAATTTATGAATTCTTTTGTTAAAGCATATGTATCCTTTATTGTTCATTGCATATCCTAAGAAGATACCTTCATCATCTCTACCATCAAATTTTTCCATATGATCAACATTATTTTTTATGTAGCATTAACTTCCAAATACTTTGAAGTTCTTGATTGATGTAGGTCGACCAAACCACAGCTCATATAGAATTTTATCATTGTTTGGCCTTAGATGCGCTTTGTTTAGAATATGAACAGTCATGTGAACAACCTCCACCCAGAAGGTTTGTGAAATGTCCCTTTCACTCATCATATCCCTTACCATATGTTGAACTGGTCTATTTTGGCGTTCTACAACTCCATTTTGTTGAGGAGTACCTAGAATAGTATATTCTCTTTTATTTCCATGTCTGTCACAGAATTCTTTGAAATATCTTGACATAAATTCTCCTTCCCTGTCAGAGTGAATTACCTTTAACTTCCTTCATGTATGATTCTCAGATAACTCCTTAAACTCTTTGAAATTCTCAAACTCATCGGATTTTTCTCTCAGAAAGGAAACCCACGTAAGTCTGGAGAAATCATCAATGACCAGCATAAAGTAACGTTTTCCTCCAGTTCCTTCCTTTCATGATGGTCCACACAGATCCATATGAATAAGTTGAAGTGGTTTCTCTGAATATGTGAAACTCTTATATTTGAATTGAACACGAGTTAGCTTCCCCATTTGACAGGATTTGCATACAGAGTTATGAGGCTTAGATATTCTTGGAAGATCTTTCACATCACCTTCATTATTCATCTTGACAATATGATCAAAATTCAAGTGTCCAATCCTTCTATGCCATAACCAACTTTCATCAAATTTTCTTAAATGTCATTCCTCCTTATCTTCCTTCAGAACATAGACATTGTTTTCAGCTCTAACCCCTTTTGCAATCAGCTCTCCTATGTTCACCATTTTTATTTTTCAATCTTTGGCAGTGAAAGTGACTTCACATCCTTTGTCACACACCTGACTAACACTAAGAATATTATGCTTTAATCCATCAACAAATAATACATCTTGATCTTTGGATCTTCCATTACCTAAGCTTACTAGACCTTTACCTCTAATCTTTCCTAGAGAATCATTTCCAAAGGTAACATTTCCTGATTTACTTTCTTTGAGTGATAGGAACTTACTTTTTTCACCTGTCATATGACTAGAGCATCCGTTGTCAATATACCGGGGGTTCTTTTGTCTTTGAGCTGCCAACACTAATCCACACTTTTTATCTTCTTTCTTCTTCCAAACATTGATGTTTTCGGCTTTGTGATTTGAAACTAGCTTATAGCTCTTTAGGCGACAATCTATATATTTATGTCCATAATTATGGCAAATGTAACATTCTAGTTCATTGAATGAAGGATCATAATGATTGTTATGCCTAATATGCATCATTTTCCCAGCCATCACATGATTTGCAGTCTGTGTTTATTTGTTACTTGGTTGTCTCATTCTTTGTTGTGGCAGATTTTTATTCCTTGAGTGTCTTGATTTCTCATGTCTAAATCGTAACGAACAATTTACAACTTTGTGGCCAAAGTTAGAGCAGCAAAAACAATATCCATAGAAAAAATCTGTGTACCTAGAAAATGGTTGTCTTCTTTGAGCAGGTTGATTTCTTCCATGTTGATGACTTCCTTGAGCAGAGGGTGTATTATTTATTTGTTCTACAGATTCAGTTGTGGTACCTTTTTCTTCACTCCTCCTTGGTGGTTGATGATCTTCCTTTGTTTCTGTAGGTTTGTTGTTGTCAATGGTTGTAGAATTGACAAACTTGATGGATTATTTGTTTCTTGGTTGACCACTACTTGATCCCTCTTCATAACCCAAACCAATTTTCAACTTTGGATTCTGTTGTTGATTCAGAATGGTGGTTAATCCTTCTGAGGATTTAATACTTGTCACATTTTGATGACATAAGGCCTGAAATTTCTCTAGATCTTTTCTGACAGACACTACTTCAGCTTCCAATTTTTCACCTTTTGTTTTGGCTTCCTTTAATTGTTGTGTGAGGATGTCGTCAATCCTCTTAGCTTTTTCTAACTTAACTTTCAACGGAGCAATTTCTTAAGATGGTCCATTGCATGTTTTCTCATACCTGAGCAGTAACTGTTTTTGTTTTCTTTTCTTTTCTCTGAGTCTATCAATCTCTTCCATGGCACTGACAAGTTCTCCCTCAAGATCTACTACTGCTTCACAATCAGCAAACTCACTTCCTGTATATTTAGTTTTTAGATATTCTAAGGCTATTAGAATGACATCATTTATTTTGCTTTCAATAGAAGAGTCCTTGTCTTTATCATCTGAAGGATTGTCATCATTTTTTACACAGTTTTTTCTTCTTAAAATTATTCTCTCTATAGACCTTCTTGTGTTTATGCTTTTCTTCATCATCATATATTTGATCCTTTCGTCAGTCTTCTCACAAAATTTGATTCAATCTCATCTATATCAGATTCCATGCTTTTATCTACTTTAAAGGATGCCTCTCTTGTAGTGTATTTACCTTTGGTGATTCTAATTTCATAAGTAGTTAGGGTTCTAAGCAGTTGATCTAGTGTCAATGCTTTGAGATCGGTTATTTCCTCTATAGAAGAGAGCTTTGAGTTAAATCTATCAGGAAGAGATCTTAATATTTTCTGGACTAGAAAAGATTCATCTATCATTTCACCTAGACCTTTCATAGTGTTGACAAGTTATTTTATACGTGAGAAATACTTATTGATATTTTTGTCTTCATCCATCTTTAACTGCTCAAATTTCAGTCTATGAGTCTGAAGTTTTGCGTCTTTCACCTTTTCATTACCATCATAACTACTTATCATCTTGTCCCACATAACTTTTGTTGAATCACAGTGCATGACTTTGACAACCTCAACTTCTGCAAGTCCATTGAGGATGGCATTCATTGCTTTTGCATTAAAGATAAACTCCAGCTTATCATCTTTTGAGGCCAAGACTACAGGCTTCACATATCCAGTTTCAACGACATCTCAAACATCAGCACCGAGGGACATTAAATATGTTTTCATCCTTATTTTCCAAAAGGCAAAATTTGTTCCATCAAACAAAGGGACTTTATTAGTTGAACTTCCTTCATGAATAGTCATGATCAAATTTATGGATCTACCTTTGATCAAAGGCACCGAATATGAATATATATATATATATTCATATATATATATATATATATATATATATATATATATATATATATAAGCTTGAAGCTTTTCAAGTTCTTTTCTGAATATTTCTAGATTATTATTTAATATGTTGCTGATAAATTAACATGCATAGATACACAATATTTGATCAATCACACAGAATACACAGAGACACTGATTTTCCTGAAGAAGCCCATAAAGGGAGAAAAACTCTTCTTCTTAGGATGTCAATCANATATATATATATATATATATATATATATATATATATATATATATAAGCTTGAAGCTTTTCAAGTTCTTTTCTGAATATTTCTAGATTATTATTTAATATGTTGCCGATAAATTAACATGCATAGATACACAATATTTGATCAATCACACAGAATACACAGAGACACTGATTTTCCTGAAGAAGCCCATAAAGGGAGAAAAAATCTTCTTCTTAGGATGTCAATCAAGCTCCAACTTTAATGTACATCACATTCTTTGAGCACCAACTCAAATATGAGGCTACAACCTCTGATAGCAAGCTACAACTTGCAGAGAGCACCAACTCTCATATTTCTCTAGCACCAACTAGATGGAAGTACCAACTCCCAGGTTTCTCTAGCACCAACTAGATGGAAGCACCAACTTCCAGAATATCTACTAGCAGCAACTATCATTTAGAGGACTACAATCCTCTCTAGCACCACCCTACCACCCTAAATGAATCTTACAAAAACTTACTTACTTGATCTGTCTCTGATCTGATCTGTTGCAGCTCAAAGTCTCCTCTGCCTTCTTCAGCTTCTATATGCTTATCCACTTCTGCATATTTCTATGTTTTAAGCTCTATGTTGTTTCTGCATGCTATGTGACGCGCCTCTATTATTCGATTCATATATTGCACATAGCCTCCTTCTACCCGCATGAACAACTACCAAAAATCACTTCCTCTCTTCTCTATTCTGTGTTTTTATCACGCCAAGACCTCTACCACATCATCCACACAACTCTTCACCTTCTATGGAAGTTATCCATAGTATGTTCATCATTAGTGGTCATTATCTTGCGATCTTGGCTTCTCTGCCAATGCGACCCTTCCTCTTCTTTGTTACAGTTACAGTTGATCTGATAGTTACAGGAGGTCTCTTCTTAGAGTTATAGTAGTTCCTTGTGAAGAATCTCATTGTGAACTTCATCTGCGTGAACTAGCATCGGGTGCAAGTTTCTCTTCACATGTCTAAAGGCTGTGACCACAAGCTAACCAAAAGGTCGTTACACGACTTCGCGTTTCACGATCTCACGAGATAGCTCTCCTCCATTCTTTGAAGTCCAAGATCTCGAACTCTGAACTTCGTCATGCCACATCAACGACCCACGAAATTCCTCGATCGATGGTCCAAATAACTTCTTCACACTTTGAGACTTCGCGACTCACGATGTCGGAGGTTAGAGAACCTCTTTTCTTTAATTCCCAAATTTGTTCTTGCGTTAGATCAATTGCCCAGATCTCTCCTTGATCCAACGGTCGAGATCAATTCACAAACTCGGACTTTGCGAGTTCTTGTCTTGTGCATTCACTCCTTCCTCTAGATTTTGTGATTTGTGAATCAGTGAAGCACTGATCTCTCGCAACGTGTCCTTCCCAGCACCAACGGCTAGGATTTCCTTCGTGATTTCGAACTTCAGGAGTTTCCACTCTTCTCCTTGCAAATCATTCAAAGTAAGAATCCTTGAACTCTCGGATCTACTTCCACCTGTCCCCCTCGATGATGGATGCTTACGATAGACCTCAGAACTTCGGGACTTTGCGAGTCCACTTCTCCTATGCACTTTAAAGGAATTAAGGCCTATGCACTTACCTCTGGATTCAACGACGGTTGGTCCATGTGCTCAGATATAACACCTGAGTTCTGTTCTCCTCCTCTGCACGCTTGTTCCTCTTGTCTGGACTCTGATCCAACGAACCAGACTATTCATAGTTCTCGATCTGACGGCCACTGTCACTCCTCCTCCTGAGCTTACGATCTCTTCTGAATTAGAATATTTTCTAAGTATTCAAAGGTTTCAGCCTCCAACCCTTCTCTTGCGATACCGATTGAAGGGTCTCATATTCACTTTTTTGTTTACCATCAATGAAAAGCACACTCTTCCTGTAAACATGCCAACATTCGGGACTTTGGGACTTAGGTCATTTGTTGGTGGTGAAACTCCCGAAGTAAAAAATCCTGGAGTGACGTAACTTGCTAACATCACTTGTTGACGTGGCACTTCTTTAGTGGTTTCCACGTGTCACCTATATTTTTGGCTTAAGTATGCTTAAATTACTTATGGGACCTTGAAACTTGTCATCATATGATTATGCCACGTGTCCTTGTTGACATCACTATTGATGAAGTGGGCTCTCAATGTGAGTGCTACATGTCTTAACCTCGTGAATTCGAAACTTCGGCCTTCGGGTGAATTTACATGTTCTCAACTTTATTTCACCGAAGTAGTCAGCACCAAAGTTGACCATAATCATGATCCAATGGTCATCATGTATAGTCCAGATCTAGTGGTCCTCATCCATTTCGGCCTTCGAGACTTTGGGTAATTCGGTTTCTCCACTTCCCAATTCTCCCGAAGTGAGATTCCCTGGATTATAAACCTTGAGTAACTTGACTTCATCTAATGGTCATTCTTTAACCCGAAAAGGCTTAACATCATCCATCGTCTATTGGGAATTTGGTTATTCGGGATCTCGAGCCTTTGGCCTCGCTTATCCTATACTTCTACTTTCCTTGATCCAGCGGTCAGGATATCTCCTGAAGTATTTCCTCAGATCATATGGTTTACGCCTATTTTGGGACATTTGTGGCTTACTCTATCCTTCCATTAAACATGATCTGATGATCCTAATATCTCTTGAAGTGTTCTTCATATTAGACGATTCAAATTTGCTTTGGTACTTCGGTCTTCGAGTGATCTTACTTGTTCTCAACCCTTTTCTCCCAAAGTGGTCAGTGCCGAAGTTGACCACTGCTACCTTGGCACGCGCTGAATAGATCAGATGGTCCTCATTTACTTCGAGACTTCGTATCAGACGGTCTTCATCTTTTCTTATCCTATCCTTCCACTCAACTTGATCCATCGGTCGATAATGCTCCCGGAGTATATCAGCGATCAGGGATGATTGCGGGGTCCCAACTAGCACGACGTTTAAAACTATCGTCGATCTCCGCAATGGAAAAACTGCTCGTTGGTAGTGGAACTGATGCCAACCATAGATTTGTTTGGCAGGTGACGATCGACGATCTAGACTAATTGCGGGATTGTAATTAATGCATTGTTTAATTCTCCCTTCACGCTCCGCAATCAATCTCTTCCCTTGATCTGACACTTGTGTATCCAACAGTCATGACTTAATCTGATCGTTTGGTTGATCAACCATAGTCATTGATCTTTGAGTTGATGAGATGTGATGATCTAGACTAATTACGGGATTGGAATTAACGCATTGTTTAATTCTCCCTTCGCGCTCTGCAATCAATCCCTACCCTTGATCTGCGCTTGCATATCTAACGGTCACAACTTGATCTGATCGTTGACCAAATATCTAATGGTCCTTAATCCCATGGTCACTCATATGACCTACGTGCAATGTATATATATAAAAAATATATTTCCAATGAATGGTCAAGATCCTTCATCATCAGATCGACAGTTATTGTCGCTTTGACCAAAAGGTAACAGGCCTAACAGGTCATCCCGGGATCTAGGCTAGTGAGCTTCTCGAGGAGTCCAAGCACCTAGAACCCCCACCATACCCTTTCACTATGTGTCGATAAGCTATGGAGATTGTTGTGTATATAAACCTACATAAGATTTTTTGCACTTCCAATGTGGGATAAATCTCGTTACATGAGACTATCAACATTGTCAATTTCTTGATCGGACGGCTACTAAGGCTTCTCACCTTTTCCTGTGTATCGATCGACTTCCCAGTCTTTCCATCTATCCCGACGACATTTCTACAATGTTCTCTTCCTTTTGAGCTTTGATCTTTGCATATTGTTTGACATTTTATGCTAACTGTTATACTGCATATATTTATTTCTCATGAACTCTGCATATTGTTATATTGTTTGACATCAATGACAACACATTAATGACACTATGTCCAACAACTTCATCTTCCTTTCCTAGACAACACTTTTCATTTCCAATTTCACTTAAAACATATATGTTACTTGAAGTTCTTGCAGTTGTTGCAATCAATTTGCCTGAACCTGCTTTTCTTATCTCACACTTCTATGAATTGAACGTAAGTTTATGACCTTGGTCACACATTTGGCTTACACTTAGAAGATTATGTTTCATATCTTCCACTAGTAGAACATTTTCTTCCTTGGTATTCTTGTTTCCAATTTTGACCATGCCCTTTCCACTAATTCTAGCTGAGTCATCATTTCCAAAGGATACTGATCCATCTTTTTCCTTTCTTAAAATAAGAAAACTATCTTCATCACCTACCATGTGCTTAGAGTAGCCACTGTAAACATACCAATCATGTTTCTTGTGTTTATCCTGTACAACGAGTGTGCATTCTTCATTGTTAAACTAATCCTGCTTTATTATCCATATTCTTCGTTGAGGTTCTTGTCTGTGACTGTTGTTATTCTATTGTGATTCTCTAGGAGGGACTGTCATTCTACAATCTTTGGCCATGTTTCCAAAGCGGTTGCATTTGTATCATTCCACTTCAGTTCTCAATTATTCAAACCTATTGTAGCTTCTTCTCTGTGTTTCACTAGGCCTTATTGGATAACCATTTTTTTCATGACCTTCAAAGTAGTTTCTGCTCATGCTATTAGCTTTGCAATTTACAGCCTTATGTCCAAAATTATAACATACATAACATAAACCAAAAAATATAGTTTGATACATGGGAGTTGAATATCTTATGAAAGGAGTTACCCTTATGAATCCTTCTTCATCTTCAGACCTACTTGTTTCTAACTATCATTGATTTTGAAATCTGCCACTTCTAGGTGGAGGAGTGTCCCTATGTTCTTCCCTGTAAAACTTCTTGTCTCCTCTAACTATATATGCATAGCTTCTTGGTTGTGTTTCTTTATCTGTGGTTTTGGAGCTTGAGCCTCTTTCTGTCTGATTGTATCCTAGCCCTGACTTGTCATTATTTGGCCTTTGACTATTGATAATATTATCCAAAATATTTGAATTGTTATGCATATTCTTTTGTTGAAGGTCTTTTCTCAATGTAACAACCTCTGCTTCCAAATTTCCAATGATCCTGTCTTTTTCTTCCAGTTTTTCTTTGAGTGGTTCTTCAATTCTTTTTGTCTTCTGCTATTTGAACCTTTAATTTAGTGATAATCTTCTCTAGTTCTTCATAGTTTGAATTCTAAATTTCTTCTTTCTTGTCTAGTTCTTCCTGGAGTTTCTTGTTTTTCTTCTTTTCTCTTTTTATGACTTCTATAGCACTCAACGGTTCTTCTCTGTAGTCAAATTTTGCCTCTTCATACTCCTCTTCGGTGTCTTCTTTATCAGATTCTTATATTTCCATGAATATAACTCTTTCTATATCACTTTCATTGACTTCATCTTCATCTGATGAGGAGCAGTCTTCTTTGGTGAAAAAACGTTTCTTGAATACTTTATTTTTGGTTCTTTTTCCTTTATAAGTTTGTTTGTTGTTTGAATCATCCTCTTCATTTATTTTCTTTTTCTTGTGAGGATATTTGTGATCAAAATTACCAATTCCATCATAGTTAAAACAAATCAATGGAATCTTACCTTTATAACTACAATCGATTCCCTTTTTCAATCTTCTGACAAAGTTGGTCACTTCTTCATCATCTTCTGAGATGTCACTGTTGTTGCTATATTCTTTTTATTTTTTATTTACCTTTTTCTTTGACCTTTTGGATGCTTTGAATGTTTCTTCTTTTATACCTAGATTTTCTTGTTCAGTTCTCATTTCATAGGCTGTGAAGATTCCTTGTATTTCATCCATGCTTATTGAGTCTAGATATTTTCTTTATTCTAGTGATGAGATCTTAAGATCAAATTTCATTGGAAGAGATCTTAGTACCTTTTGAACAATTACAGATTCATCAAATTCTTCTCCCAATCCTATGATTGCATTCATTGTTTCATCAACTCATAAGATGTAAGTTGCAATATTCTCATATTCCTTCATCTTTAGCTATTCAAATTGACCTATGTAAGTTTGAAGCTTTGTTGCTTTGAATTTTGAATCTCCTTTATAAATATTTTGAAGTTTGTCCCAAATATATTTAGCGGAGCTACAATGTATAACTTTGGTATATATCGAATCACAAAGATCATTCAGAAGTGCATTTTTGTCTTTTGAATTATTTATACTAAGTTTCTTTCTATTGTCATTTGTTGGAGGAACTGTTGGTTCTTCGTATCCATCTAAAACTGATTTCCAAACTTCAAATCCATGTGCCTGTACATATGTTTTCATCCTTTTTCTCTAGAATGCATAGTTTTGTCCATCAAATTGTGGTATTCCATTTTTATACATATTGTTTCTCTCCATGATCTACCTTTCAGTGGTTAAATTGATTTCGGAAGGAATCTGCTCTGAAACCAATTGTTGGATTACTGAGAGGGGGGGTGAATCAGTAATAGAGATTTTTAATCCTTTTAACCACAATATGAAAGTGTTATTTATCTTTATGATCAATATAGAATTATCATCCAACAAGTGTAGAGTAAATAAACCATAAAAAAATGAACAATCATACACATACACAGTACACCAGTATTGTTACGTGGAAACCCAATGTGGGAGAAAACCACAAAATTATTTTTCTTATATGTCTTTAAGAATTACATTCATTGGAAGCACTAACTTCCTTTGTTCTCTAGATACAAGTGGAAGGAGGCTCTAGCCCCCTATATTTACATGCTACAACCTGAGGGAAGATACAACTCCCCAATTCTCTGGCTACAACCAGAAGGAGGATACAACCCCTTATGTTCTTCGACTACAACTGAAAGGTGGCTACAACCACCTATCCTTGCCTCATCCCGTTGCACTGAAATATAAGTGTCAAATGAAGAAACCACTACCACACTGTAACTGTGAGATATACCACTGTAAACTTGTACCAGCCTGTAGCCAATATGTAACATTGCCCTGTAATCAACATGTACATGTACTAGTCAAAACCCACATATATGCGACCTATATGTTATGCAGCGCGTGTATGTATGTGCCCTATATATATTGATTCTCGTGTATGTACGCGACCTATTTGTACTGCAGCTTGTGTATTCCCTATGAAACTAGGGTTTTCTCTCTCTGAAAACTATGACCCTCTTCAGCCTCTGTCACATCAACCTGCAACCTGTCACTGTGTCCAGACTGTAATTGTGCCTTGTGCATATATCCTCATGCATATCCTTTCACCAAAATCATCTATATCTCTCTAGTCATGTGCCATACAAGTGTGTATAATCATGAAAAAGTATAATAACACTCACATGAACCAGAAATCAAACTATTTCTGATATACAACCTCTCAATACATCAACCACTTCACAAATATAAGCTCTCAACCATGTACCACAAAAACCATTAACCATGTTCCATGAAATACAAGATGTGCCTCAACTCTAACAAGATGTATCAATGATAAATATTGATTATACCAGCACTGTATTTCTGTAGATATGACTTATATAGAAAGTCCCATGCAACCACTAATATATATAGGGAAAATGATCAAACCCCCATAACCATTTCTCATGTATACAACAAAATCCAACTACTCATAGAAATAAGACATACCTTTTGAACCAGTGGATAGATATGATGTACCTGATCACTATAGACCTTCATGGGAGCTTGCCTTTAGACTCTAGAGACCCGATATCTTCATATTCTCAAGGTTTTAGGATTTTCCCTCATGTACGCGCCCTATTATACTGCTATCCTGCGTACATACGCGCCCTGCTCCATCGTAGCCCTCATACACCTAAAAAACTAGGGTTTTTTCATTATTTTCTGTAATTTTGAAACTTTTGTTGTCAACCCTTTGTGCTACCTCAAACTTGTGCAACTTCAGATATATCAATGATTACCTACAATAAACCTTACACAATAATAGATATTAAATGTGCTCAATAGGTGCTAATATGAGATCCTTTCTCTCTTATTTGTACTTCCATGTATCTTCCTCAAGGGGTTACCTTCTAACCAACTTAACCCAATTTCTTTCTTTTAGGACTAACCCACTTCTAACCACTTTTCCACTTCTAACCCACTTTGCTACAAATAGTAAATTCTCTACTTGTAGATGAAACTAATTTATTTTAATTATTTTCTTATTGCAACAACTTAACCCGTGATTAACTTCTAGTTTCACTCACTTGACTAGTCAACTTATTCTAGGAGCTTCTAGAATAATTTTGACTTCTTTGACCTTCTAGATAACTCATGAGGGTTCTCCAACTTCACAAGGCCATAACTCTCTAACCGTGAGGAGTTATGTGGCATTCCACATATCACCAAAAATGGCATGACATGTAATATCCATCTAGAATAGTCTTACATGCAAATATATTAAACTTCATACCATTATACATCAATCAAACGGAAGTCCTTTAACCATACTGTTGGGGCTACCAAAATTTGCTACCAAACTTGCTTCAAGGGTTGACATCAATGACAACCAACCCAATTAATCAACACATGTTTCAGGACATGTGTTGATGTCATGTCATCTAGTACATGAAGAAGACGTCCGTGTGGAATCCATCTCATATGTAACATCAACACAAGCGATCTCGAAAAACAACTCAGTATCAAGAAATCATAGAGATAATGAATCGTTGGAGAATCATGAGTATGTGAAGAATGAGAGTGAACCTGTGGACCCATAGTGATATTTTGAATAATTGAAGAAATGAATAAGTATCAAGAATGAAACAATCGAACAAAGATGTCTCACAGAGTGTAGTGAGACTTCAAAAAATGGCTAAGTGTGAGGAATTTGTCAGATGGATGAATTCGACAAGTGAAGAATGGAGATGTCTCACAGAGCGTAGTGAGACTTCGAAAAAAGACTAAGTATGAGGAATCATTCGAACACAGTGAGACTTCAAAAAATGACTAAGTATGAGGAATCAGTCTGACGGATGAGGTCATGGATATAGACAAGTAAAGGACGAAGATGCCCCATGGAGCATGGTGAATTATAAGATATATTATAAGTATGGGTGCAAAATGAGTGCGAAAAAACATGAAGGTGTATTCTGGAGACCGTGGAAGTTTGAATGCAAATGCCTTAGACCTGTGGTGAAATACTTAGAAAAGTTTCTAAGCATAGGTGCAAAATAAGTGCGATAGAACTTGAGGGTGTAGTTTGGAGGCCACAAAAGTTTGAAATGAAGAAGGGAGATGTCTTAAACCCATGGTGAAACCATCAATATAGATCGACAATCGATATCAACCCGAAATCTGATCAGACAGTGCATGTAAATTGAAGACCTGATGGTACCGATGTGCTAAGAAGAATATATCAACGACTGAGATCTAATCAAGGGAAGATCATATGGTTTTTGAGCGTCAAGGGGATATTGCATGTTTTTGATGGGTGGTAAGCAGATCAATGGTTGAGATCTAGTCAAAGATATCATCCAACGGTAGATGTGTGTTGATGCTTATGCAAGGTGACTCACAAAAAGACCGTGTGAGAAATGGAAGGAGATCAGGACCGGTTTGCAAGCCTGATTTAATGGAGAATAAAGGATCTGAAGAAGACCTATTGAGACCAATTCCTTTTGTATGTGGACAAATCTATGGAGGTAGGAAGTGTATAAATAAAGATGCCATGTTTTTTTATTGTGTGTGTGAGTGTGTGGGAGAAGTGGATTGTTTGAAGAGAATCTTTGAGGTTCTGAGGTCCGAGGACATCATAAAATGAAAGGAGGATAATTTGAAATTGTCTAACAGTGGTTGGGAGGTGCAAGGACAAAGGAACTTGTGAAGCTATGTAGATTTTGAACTGTAACAATAGAGACATAACAACATACATGTTTGTGAGAAGGATTGAAGGAAATAGATAATATGGTATTGTTAACAACTTCAGGAGATTGATATTTCCATTAAACTTGGTATCTATAGGAAATGTTGAGTTGGTGCTCATCTAAGGGGATTGGTGTCTCCTGCAGGTGGGTTCCTGCAAATTTAGTAGCTATAGGTTGGTGCCTATAGGGATAACTAAGTTGGTGCTCATTCAAGGGGATTGGTGTCTTCTGCAACTTGGTGCTTGCAAACCTTATTGTTGATTTGGTTCTCAGGAGAAGAGATTGATGTCTCTTGTAGGTTGGTAAGTTGGTTCCTACAAGCATTGTGATAGTAGGTTGGTGCCTACAAGATTTTATAAAGAAACATTTTTTAGTTTTTCTCCCATTTGGGTTTCCACGTTAAATCTTTGTGTATTGTGGTTTATATGTATGCATGTACATTTCTCATTAACTGCTTATAATTAGTGAAGTAACAAATTGGTAAAGATTGTAAGAAAAGAAAAAAGTAGTCTTATATTGATTCACCTCCCTTTCAGTATAAGTAAGTAGTTCAACACCCTTTGTCTCCTATATTTACCAAGGAGACCTAGTTTTATAAAGGATCTCATCTTGTACATTTGTTCTATTGTAAAAGGAGGTTTCCCCCTTGAAGAGGCTTTACATTCATTCTTATCTCTCATGCTTAAGGTGCAGAGTCACTTCTCTTTTTCTTTTCATGTTATTTAGGTGTTTGGTGCATAACACAAAACCAATTTTGAATGTGTATAAATATTAGAATTCAAGGAATTGTATGGCCTTTTGCTCTAGACATATTGTTTTATGAAAGATTCTATTGGAATTACTTCTTTTAGTCTCATTAATTCAAAATGCATTATTTTTCAAGTCAATATTGTGGACTAATCTATTATCTGCTTATTTTCTAAAGGACATCATTTGGGCAAGTCAATATTGTGGACTAATCTATTATCTGCTTATTTACAAAAATGACTAGTAATATTTTTCTATTATTTTCTCAATTTATCTTGATGCAATATTGAAATTCTTACATGGTATTCCCTTTAGTGAATCTTTAATGCAATTTTATCTTTAGTTTTAGTTATTCTTTTATGTTAATTTGTTTTTTTTAGAAGTTGATGATGTAAAATTTTAGATATTTCTATAGAACTAATTTTAAGGAATCAAAGAATTAACTAATTATCTTTCCATTTTTTTTTTAGCATAAATCTTCTTTTATGTGTTAAGTTATATTTTTTATTTCCTAGAAAGTATTAATATTAAAACCAAATTTTCCTATATTATTTATTTGGAATTATATCAGTTCAATTACCTTTCCATTATTATTATGAGAGTTAACTCTCAAAACAATTTTCCAAATCTCTTTCACCAAATAGTAGTTTCACCTTTTATAGGTTATTCATTTACAAAAAACTTTGAAAAAAAAGAAGAAGAAAAGAATATGTAATAGAAATTTCAACCTTGCATTAAAGCTCATTGAAAGGCCATCAAGGCATTAATCTGGAGGATTATTCCACTTCCAGCAAGGAAGAGTATAATTGGGCCTCTTCCTTGGATTTAATCCCTACTTTTGAGTTATAAGAATCCGATCCCATCACCATAGTCATAACAAGCTCTTGACTTCTCTCAATGATATTCACTTTGTATGGATGAGTAGATTCATCAAACATAATTTAAAAGCAATTATCTTCCTAGAAATGGCAATTGTTTGTATGCCATTCCCAACAAGCCTACTCTAAATTACACTGAGCATATATGTCTCTTGTATATTTCTCTTCAGTATATCACCAAATTTCAACATGTGGATTGCTTCAAATTAGTTATATAGAATAAGAATTTATGTATGAACTACTTCAAGGTATGAATTTATTCAACTTCAAGTAGTCGCTTCTTGCTATGTTCTTCATATTCCATAGTGAATTCAAGAAAATGATCTTCTATAGGCTTCTTCCACATAAGTTTCATATAATCCTATACATGCCTTAAATATGGGGGCTAATATATCCATGTTAAATGCCATAATCTGCTATAATTATGATATATAGGGTTTTAATTTCATATTCATAGATGTTTACATTCAATGGATCTCCTTTTTGTCGCTATTGTTTTGAGGAGGAAAAATAAAATGATCATAACTTCTATAGTACTAATAAGAATTATTGTTATGACCCCAATTTTGAAATTCCACAACCACTCTATGTTAAGAACCAAATATCAATATAGCATAGAAAAACCTCAGAAAAAGTACTCAACGCCTTGAAAAATAGATAATTTCAGATAAAAAGCCTCTTCGAGGGGGCAGCCTCCTTTTACCCCACTTAAATGCTCAAGTACAAGATGATTCAAAATGAAAATGTCTTCTTGGTATATATAGGAGACTAGGAGGTATAATTACAACTAATGGCCTAAAG
>ML828068.1:16293-33568 GCA_009831015.1 Picea engelmannii | reverse complement strand
CATAAAATGATTTATTTAAATTAGTGATATATTCACTTCTCAAACTTTGATTTGAGTAATTTTTTTAAAATGGAGTAATTTGTTTAGAGAATTTAGATCCATGATCTATTTCTTCATATTACGTATAGAAATATTTAGAAATGGGTTTGAGTGTCATGACCCTATTTTTCCTCTTGAAAATCTATATAAAAAGAAAAAAATGTCTTCCTCTTTGGCCCGATAAATAAATTCGATACCACTTGTTTTGTTCCTTAATCAACTTGAATATTGTTCACACAATTATCTAAGAGAAGATACAAAATCCCTATTACTTGATTAAATCCAAAACACCATTCAAGTAGGGAAACACCTAACAAGGATCCTTTTATGGAAGGATCAACTCCTACTTCGATTTTATCTATCAACTCTAATGAGTTTGTACAAGTGCCAATGGAAGAATATAGTGCATCACACAAACAAATAGAGTGGGAAACCTTCCAATAATCTAAGCTCCAATAAAATAGTATTCTCATACATACTCAATAAGGATGACTCCATCCTTATTTATAACTACCAAATGCTAACTACTTAGTAGGCCTTCTTTAATAAGGCCATGTTACATTTATTAAATTTTAACTAATTAATGGGACCTTATTTAATAATGGCTAACATTATGGACCTATTCCATGTTACATTAAATTCCTGCCATATTTTATCCTATTCTTATATTTAATGGGCCCATATGCCCCTATTACACCCCTAGGTATGATCCCAATATACTACCCCACCTTCAAATTTTAAGATGCCAAAACTACTACATAATTTGATTGAAGGAAAGGACATTTACATAAAAAGGAAGTCACAAAGGATCTTAAGAAATTTGTTGAGATGATAGCAGGGTTTCCAATCACCGAGAATTCTAGGACTCACCCCTCCAAACCCACCTTAGAACCAACCATCATGCTTTTTAACATCATTGGTTTTTCCACAAACCGAGAAGTATTATTCATGCTAGAAGATGTGCATACAAAGGAAACATAAATCATTATTTTATCATATGACAAGGAAAGAATTCCCATCAAAAAAATTTCAAGCTAGAAAAGACAACATAGCCACTCCATGATACAAGATAAAATACGGAAAGAGCCTAAGAGTGCGAAAAAGAAAATACTCAGTAGCGGTTATAAGGCTCCCCAAAGAAAGAGATAACACAACAAGAGTAGTGAGTAAATCCATAGGCGTTGGTAGGCACCATGGCTAACAACAAAGGGGAAGACCCACATTGAGACCCATAAAAAGAAGATAATGTAGAAATCTTCCAAGATGAAGAGAAAGAAGAGAACAATGAAGAAGATCAAGCAGATTGGGAAATTTATGATCTACCACTTCCAAGTGAGAAACAAGAGGCCTTAAAGAATATGGATACAATGATCACCATTTTTCCAATGGATTACAATTCAACCATGGAAACCATTGAGAAATTAATAGTTAATTCCACCTATATTGTTTCTATGTTTAATAAAATTCAAGAAAAGCATGATATAATGTGGTATAATACCATTTAATTATAAGAGATCATTTGTAACATAGTGTTTTTGATTATCAGGGTAGGTTAAGGATCAAGACATGGGGGATTCCCATAATCCAAGTAGAGACCTATATTTAGAACACCTTTGCCTTGGCCATCATGAATCCTTTACTCGATATCGACTCCAATGATTCACAGTGAATGTACATTGGTATGGTGTCCTTGGAGGATTTGGTTAGAGAAAATCTATCATCAATAATGGAAATTATCAATTGGCTTCATGCAACTAAAATCAAGCCATCAAAACATATTGGGAGATCTATATTACACAAAGGCGACTTAGAGATGCTTTGGAGGAAAAACCATTGCACCACAAGAACATAGTGCTCTTCACTTATATTGGTTATATCTACAACAAGTTCTCCAATATGTGGCCTACAATAAAAGAAACTAATCCTAAATTTGAGGCCATCACCACAAATTATCCCCCTTCACAACTACTCAAAAAATTCCATCTTTCCTACTATAGAATTCAACGGTGCTCAAACTTGAGCTAGAGATAGAGAGGCTATTGGGAAACAATTGTACCAGGATGTTAATGGACAACATAGACCAACTAGTGAGACAACTTAAGTAGATAATATAACAACTCAAAGTTTTGATATGACATAACATTAGATTCCACTATGTCATCATAGACTGGCCCATACTCAATCGACAACGGGAAGCCCTGGTAGATTTTATTCAAAATAGAATTCTTAGATTACAAGTCAACGCATATAACACAATTTTTTTTAAGGCTCACCAACACTAGTAGAAAAAATTTTATCTAGAAGAGGAGATGGATTAGATCTTCCAGGCTATGAGCAAAGTGTAGCAATAATTGTTATCTCTTAGTCTAGACAAAGAAGTGTAGAGAGACCCAACATCTAAACAATTTTTTCAATATAGAGTGGAAAATTGTACAAGCATATAAGCCAATGATTCCACACAAATAAAAGTATCAAACCTATTGTCAAAGTGGTCACAAGGGCTAGCCACCTTTAAAGGGTTCCAACAATAGGTAGTTGAGATAGTCCCAAAGTTGGTTCTTTCATTTGGGGTGGTAATAGAGAAGTGATCGTAGTTGAGTTATGGGTGAGTCAATAGGTGTGGTTAGGGTTTGTTGGACCCTTCAATTTTTGTAAAGACATGCTGGCACTAACCCCATAAAAAACGAAAGTATACATGATGCCACACAGACGAAGAAGTCGTTGGAAATGTAAAAAAATGATATAGATTGTAAGAGGTAGGAGATACACAGTCGAGAAAAGATCTCTAGTTTTAAGGAGTTGACTTAGAGAAGACTATAGAATATCAAAGATGAAAGGATAATTCAACTAATATATCTCCTTTAGTGCACTAGTAATAAGGAAACAACCTACAAGAACCTAGAATCTAAGGATGCAAGTATAAAATGTAAATGTGTCGGCTTGTGAAGGGTTTGATTTTTTGGTTATTACAACTCCATAATATGTTGCAAATCTTCACATGGTATTATGTTATGTAGTGATATTGATTTTCATGGTGAATATGAATGAATTGGTACTCTTTTTTAAAATTTGCATGTTGTGATAATGATGTATGCTAATGATGCCTATTTCATTGCACTTTATTAATCTATATTTGTTTTAGATTTTTTATTGTGATGGAAAATTATGTTTATATTATAGTTGTATGAATGGTGTAGTATAAGTTCAAATATTAATGAAAGGGAATAGTTAGTTTGTGGAGTAGGTTGTAAAGGTAGGAATGATTGCAACCATCGTTTATAACATTCACATCTATCTAAAATCTAGGTAATGCACCTTGGGTGAGACCTTCCTTGTCCTTAGGGATTGATATGTTGGTGCTAGACTACAACCCCTTTAGTGAACAATCCAATGGAGATTGGTCTACTATTTCGATCCAACAATGGCACTACTCATATTCCATTATCCGTTAAGTTAGTACCACTATGTCTTTAATCCAAATGAAGAGATAAAAAAATATCCTTGATCTAGGTCAAGATGTAACACCCACACAAGAGTTAAGCAGGAATTCCCCCCATTCTAATAAAACCTCTACAAGATTTAGATCATTTAACATATGCTACATGCAATATATTTCATCATGTGCGCACACACTACAACACCATGTATCTGGACAAAATTCCATAGTTTACACTTGCATGCCTCTGCATGTTGTATATGCATATACCCATTGCATGTGTCTTCACCCACCATGTGTGCCTCCACCTTCAATGCATTACTACAAATTGGAATCCCAACCATTGTTGGTACTATTATGAATTCATCCTATGCACCTATATCCACTCGAAATGTTGGGACATTTCTAAACTCCAACATAGTTCATATCTATAAAATTTACTACAATTATGAGTAACTGTTGAAATCTACATGCAAACACATCATTACAATGGACTTTCACTAACAACAACATGTGTCACACTGAAAAGATGAGTTGTCAATCCACCTTCAATTACAACATTGAGCCACTTCAATAATTTGATGGGCATTCTTTTAAATGAAATGTAGTTTTATAAATGCAATGTTTTATGCAAAACATAGAAGCATATAAGGTGTAGAAGCATACAAAAATTATTCATCATCTTTTATCTCTTATGTTCTTATTGACAAAGAATAATTCAAATAAATTTCACATAGAAATGCACACTATTTCATTCTAAATTGCTATGTACACATATTGTTCATTTATTTCCCTTCATTCTATATATGTTTTTTCTTTGATAACTTAATCAATCATATAGTGTTTAAGTTGTCCTATGATTTGCATCTTGGAATTGGATCATTAGTGTTACAACAAACATCTTACCTTAGGTATTTCACCCACAAAGCATTGGCCTTAGATTCATACACTTCAAGTAATATAGTTAACTTGACCATTAGTTCCCTCTCTTTATGAAACAAACATTCTCTCCTACTATGTCACACACTACACTAAATAGTTGGCTCATTACAACAACAAACTTCCTACCAAAATGAAAAAGAATACCATTGTTGCATCAAAAGACGCTAACACCTTTTGTTTGACAGAGCCACATATTGCATATGCCATCAACCAACAGAAAAAAACCATGAAGGACAACTTTACAAATTATTTGAAATAGATCATGAGCACATATTGACTTCTCTGGTATTAATTGTGAATCACCTCTTAATGGACACAGACCCTTTAAATACCAAATCGATGATCCCAACCTCCAACCTCAATGTAAAATTCAATGTTGACACTCCAATCACACATGTATCCTTTGTGTCTACAAACCCCTTTGCAATGTCACTTGAAGGCACTTGTATCCTTCATCATCAATGTTATCTAGAAGAACCCAATTTCTAGTGCAACCATTCAACATTGAACAAGGTATGCATACATCCTTATTGGTTCCTAACAATTGAATGGAATCAATACAATTTTATGGGAAAGAGGATTTTGAAAATTGGGTCTCAATATCCATTAATGTGGCAATTTTCCAATGTGGTTAGTTGTAATAGTAACCTACACTATTGGCTCCAAAATTTAGTAGAAAGGGGACAGTTTCTATCCAAGAGGGGAGGTTGGATATAAGAGTAACCATCGATTCTTAGCACCCAAGCTAATTCTCATCAACAAGCTTCTATCCGTTTGAGTCGAGATCCTCTATTTATACCACAATAACACCCCTTAGTTGTGTACACCAACCCAAGACTAGGGAACACATATCCCCAACAATGTCCAAGGGGAAGTTCCCTTGGTGACCTCTTATCACTGTTGAAAATCCAATTTAATGCATAGTGCCCCTATAGGGGTCAATAGGTAGTGACTTTAAAAGGATCAATGGGGCCTCACACCCATACCCATAAAACCCTTACAACATTTTGAGCACGAAATTCATGTTGCACATGAAAATTTTCATCTTTCACATGCACCATATAGTATCGTATGCGCGAACAACCAACAACTCACATGTACATTCATGAGCGCATTTGCACTCACCTCCACCTCCCACACATGTCTTTGTTTTTCTTGTGCACCACATGTGCCTTCACCTGCAATGTATCCTAACATCCTAGGATGTCAATAATTTCCAAGATTGTTAATGAATCTCAATGGATGCACCTATAACGCATGTTCCATGCCAAAATAATCATGGATATAGAAACACATGTCACACTCAGAGGATGAATCGTCATTCCACCTCGAGTAACATAATTGAACTATTTTAGTATCCTAAAAAAACTTCTTGTAGACAAATTGTAATCTTATATAGATAATGTGCCATACAAATTATAGAAGGATATAGGTCATAGAAATATAATAGAGTGATTCATCTTATTTTCTCTCTTACTTGTCTTATTTATATATCAACGTAAAAAAAACTCACATAGTAATAGACATTATTTCAGTCTATATTTCTTTGTGCACATTTTGTTCCTTTATTTTTCTTCATTTTATTCATGCTTCCACTCCTATCTCTTAATCGAAACATATTTTTTAGGTTGTCCTTCGATCGACATCCTTTAATCAACTAAATTCCATCCCCATAAGGGTCGAGCAAGAAACCTCCCCATGCTAGTAAAACCTCTACAAGATTTAGATAATTTAACATTTGTTGTGAGAGATAAATTTCATTATGTGCACACACACCACAATAACATGTATGTGCACATAACACCATAACTTCCATGTGCACATGTCAACATGTTGTACACACATATACCCATTGTGTGTGCCTTCGCCCACCATGTGTGCCTCCACCTTCTACATGCAACTACAACTTGGAGTGCCAATGATTGATAATACTGTTATGGAATCTCAACCTATGCACTTATATCCATTTGAAATGTTAGGATGTTTCTAAACTCTAACTCAAATCATATCCATAAAATTTACTACAATTATGTCTAATTGTTGAATTTTAAATTTTGCAAAAGACCCACACAAACAACATGTATCACACCAAGAAGATGAATTTCCAGTCCACCTTCAGTTACAAAATTGAACCACTTCAATAAAATCTAATGGGAATTATTTTAAATGAAATGTTGGTATTTGTATGCAATATTTTATACAAATAATATAAGCATATAAAGTGTAGATGTAACATCCCTCTCTTGTGCGCACTGAGCGGACTTATTATTTGAGTACACTTGCATGCAATCGATCCGGTTCTTTATATGATTGGTTGTTTGATTATGATTATGATTATGAGATATTGTGGATCTGATGATATGTTATTTTTGCTATATTTACATCGACAGGTGCTATTGATTGGGTTCTCCTGAGTGTGTAGGACTCTGGACATTATAGGTTGTTGATGGCATCGATGGATCTCCTTGGACTCTGGATCGAGTTAGGGAGTGGATTGTTATGGTTTCACTATCCTTGATGTTACAAATGTGAAGTATGACTAGATATTACGATGTTGATTGTTATAGCTCACATGTTTTCGTTGATGGATGCAGGCTGGCGATAACTTTCCTACCAGACTCACATTTGGAGTAAAGGGGTCACGCACAACAACCAGAGATGTTGAGGGAGAGATGTGGAAACAGCCCTACCGCAACCTACTAGCACTTTTGTTGTGGCTCCAACTATAGGTTAACTATTACCTAGTTCGAGAGATCCAGGATGTCATGAGGGAAGACTGTGATAGTTGCTCACGATGATTCTAAGGGGCGCACAATAAGGCAGGTTCCTTATTCCTTAGAGGCCCTTAGTCTCCCATAATATCACCTGATGGAGTATTGAATCTAGGGATTTGACATCTACCAAATTCAGTCAAGAGGCTAGTGGAACCCTTGGAGAACGTAGTGTGTCTTGAAGGGAACGTTGTGCAAATAAAACAGAAATGCAAGTGAGTGGCACCATTGGAGAACGTAGTGCATCTTGAAGGGCACGTCACAGTTTAACTCGGGTAGGTTAATAAACCTAGTACCTAGAAAACTATGCCTGCTTAGGACCTGGTCGACCTTAAAATAGATGATGGTATGAGTAAAGTTTAATAACTAATTGTTCCCTTAAAAATTGTCGCCCAACCTAGTGAAATTAAAACCTAGGTCTAAGTATACATGTGAACAAAGAAAAACTAAATAGACATGTAACAAAAAGGGAGTAAAGAAAATTCAAACATTATTTATTAAAGTAAAAATTTTAATGGAGGATTAAATTATTAAAAGGGTAAATGGTTGTTTTTGTCTAAACTTGCCAATTCTGAACTTAGTTAAAAAGAAAAAGGGGAAACTTGAAAAAAAAGGGAAACTTAAAGAAAAAGGGGAATGTCTAACTTAGTAGGGAATCTAGCCTTTGGAAATTTCTATTTGTGTTGGCTATCGGAAGTCACTCCTAGATTGCTTGCAGGAGAAGAGCCCAATGCCCATCAGTTTAATGTCACGATTTGTTTAAAGGGTGATCAGATGGGGGAAAACTCAGAACAATATCGTCTCAACGCAAAAACCAGGCCGGGTATGCATGAAAGAGTGAGGTCTTGATAAACTCCAAACATTGGGTTGCAGTAAAAGGGTGAGTAGGTGGAAGACTTGCATAAGGAGAGTGTGAAGATCTATCATAAACATCAATTTCGTAACAGACTGGAGAAAGAAAGTATTCGAACACAAAGTCTCTTTATATTCAAACACAGAAAGCTAGGGAATACAAAAATTTCATGACAAACCCTTTATCATAACATAACTGTAACAATCCACGTGAACCATTCAACTATGAACTCTCCGGCACGAGATGAAACATAGATGGAAAAAGGAGAACTGTTTGTTATAAACCAAGAAATCTCAATCTCAGAGGCATAACCAGGAAACCAGAATGGTGCTGAAACTTTACAGTCAGGAGCTTAGCTCTACCATCAATAGATACAAAAATGGCAAAAGCGCCTACATATACTCAAAACAACAACAACAACAGAACCAAGAAACTGCATTGAAAGCTTTGCGTCTGCATGGCTTCTGACACTCTGTGGCCGCAATATTTGAATAATCGTGCAACTTATGGCAGACGCGATCGATCTCCTGACAGTTTATTCGGAGAATCGACGTGCCTTTAATCCAATGAAGGACTTTCCCATTATGGTGGAGACGATGTATAACCACCACCAACCGCCTCAATAACTGCTTCTTGGAATTGAGAATGGCCCAGCCAACTCAGCATTTAGGGATGTGGAATACTCCTCGCGCTGCCACCTGGAACAACTGAATGGCTTGAAGGACGGGTATGGAGGCCAACGCGGAGGATGAGCGCACGACAGGAATGGTGGTGTCGGGTTATAAGGGCGTGGAAGACGTGACGAGATGAGAGAAGGATGACGGAGGATGATTCATGGAAGAAGACATCATGTGGGAGGGAGGAAGACGGGAGAAATGAATTCACCTACGGGTGAGAGGCTGACGTGGAAAGGAATGGGACACGTGGCAAGCAGCGAGTGGATGATGAGAAGAAGGGAGGAGCACGTGGACCAAAGAGGGGAGGTGGATGGATGACACACGGCAGCAGGGGAAAGGAGGAAATGAATATGACATGACGGGAGACGGGCCCACGCTGGTTAAACACAGGGCAGCTGAGAAAGGCGGGGCTGCACAAGCGCCGTTGATCCGGGCGCTATGATCTCGGCCGTCGGAAAACTACATCCGTGATTCCGGACCCCCCCCTCCGCTTAAAGGTAGAAAGGCGGGGGGGTCCAGAATGGTCTTCATCGCCGTTGATCCGGGCGCGTTGATCTGAACCATTGGAGAGGTGCGCCCTCGATTCCGGACCCCCCCCGCTTAAAGGTAGAAAGGCAAGGGGGGTCCGGAATTCGATATGCGTCATTCATCTGAGCGCGCAAATCCCAGCCGTCCAGAACTGATTCTCGTTTAACTCGAACGGATTTGTGCACAAAACTTAGGACAAGTGGGTTTTAACCCATTCTTTTGCTATCTAACCCCCTCTACAGGAAATATCGCTAACATTTGGCTCCATGGGGGATAGAGTCGTCCCTGTGATGCTCTAAGAACTCTTTTGTAGACTTAGTGCCTTTGTTGTTGGGCTATGGAGTCATTTATTAGTCCGAAAAAACAAAACAAAAACAAAAACAATATTTACAAACAAAACGAAACGAGCCGACTACGCTCACAGAAAACATTTCTTTAAGAAATGCCCATTGACTGGGCCACTGAACACTTCATTGCCTTCCAGATCCTGCAACCTGTAAGTGTTATTTGAAAACACTTCAAGGATCTTGAAAGGCCCGAACCAGAGGGCATCAAATTTACTGTGTTTGCCCTTTTCTTGCCTGGGTGCATCCCATTTGAGCACCAGATCACCCTACTCAAATTCCTTCTTTTTGTTCTTGCTGTCAAAAGCCTGCTTGATTTTCTGCTGATGATTGTAGGCTCTTTCCAGGACCCGTTCTCTGATCTGCTGCACTTCCACCATCTGATGAATCCTTCTGAGCACATGGTTGGGTTCTCCCTCATAGTCCTGGAGGAGATTCGCTACAGGCAAGGCAAACTGAGTGGGGAAAACGACCTCTATTCCGTAAACCAGTTGGAAAGGTGAGATGCCCAGCAATTTCTTTGTTGTCACTCGATCAGCCCAAAGAGAAAATTCGAGCTTTGATTCCTAGGCCCTTTTATTGTCCTCCAGTAGCTTTTTGATAATCTCGATTAAGCTTTTATTGGAGGACTCTGCCAGTCCGTTTCCCTGAGGATAGTAGGGAGTGGAGTGAATCAGTGAAATCCCAAATTGTTCACAAAATTTGATCAGAGGCTCAGACCGAAATGGGGAAGCGTTGTCAGTGACAATTTTGCTAGGGCAGCCAAATCTAGCTATAATGTCTTCCAGGAAGCTGATGATCACTTTGTGAGAAGTGCTTCTGGTAGGGACAGCTTCTATCCATTTAGTGAAGTAGTTGGTTGCTGTCAAAATCCATCGGTGCTGGCCACTTGAGGGAGGATGAATTTCCCCGATGAAGTCCAATTCCCACTGCTGAAAGGGCGCTGAGACCACCACAGGTTTCAATGGAAGGGATTTGAGTTGCTGCTTCCCTGAGAATTTCTGTCATTTAATGCAAGCTCGTATTTCCCTGCAAACATCAGGAAATAAGGTGGGCCAGTAGTACCCAGCTTGGAGGATCTTGTGAGCTGTGGTCTTCCAAAAATGATGACCTCCACAGAGACCGCTATGGAAGTCGAATATAACCTTCTGGGCCTGCTGTGGGTCCAGACACCTTAGTAATACCCCCTGGGGGTCTTTCCAGTACAAGGCATGATCAATGAGGCAATACCTGATCGCTTCGAGCTTTAAGGCTCTGGATTTACTTTTCTCCATCCCATCAGGAGGCCTCAATTCTTGCAGAAAATACATGATATCTTTGTACCAGATGTATGCTACTAATGGTACAGTGCTTTGGGAACCCATGTTAGATGACTCAGCTTGCTCATTGATGAAATTGATTCCCAAGGCTTGAAAATTCGATTCAGCCAGCAACTTGGCTAAACCTTGCCCCTTTATCAGCTTGGTGGGCTTGATCTCCAGATCAAATTCTAGGATCTTGGCGATCCATTTACCTCTCCTCCCGTCTATGTCAGGCTGTATAAGAATGTCCTTCACAGAGGCTGAAGGGACATATGCAATGATCTTTGAGTGTAAGACATAGACCCTGAAAGCTTTGAGAGCTTTCACCAAGGCATAAGCCTGCTTCTCCATGATCTCGTACCGGAGTTCTGCATCTCTCAGTGCCTTGCTAAAGAAAGCAATGGGCTGCTCTTGGCCTTGATCGTTTTTCTGCAACAGAAATGTTGCTACTGTATCACAGGAAGCAAAAGAAAATATCAGAAAATCTTTAGAATAATCTGGACTGATTAGCACAGGAGCTTCAGTCAATGCCTTCTTTATTTGGATAAACGACTCTCTGGGCTCGGCAGTCCATTTCACTTCATTCCCCTTCCTGAGCATGGTTGTGATGTGTTTCACCAATTCGGCAAAATTTGAAACAAACCTCCTCAGGAAATTAATCCTTCCCAAAAATGCTTGGACCTCCTTTTTAGACCTGGGAAGTGACAGGGCCTGAATTGCTTCTACCCTGTCAGGATCAATTCTCACTCCCTCTGCTGAGACTATATGGCCTAACAGCTTCCCTTCTTGCATAGCAAACAATGATTTCTTGGGATTCAGGGAAAGGCCAAACCTGCAACACTTCAGGAAAACCTTCCTCAAGTGGCAGCGGTGCTCTATATCAGTCTTGGAGAAGACTGTTATGTCATCCAGGTAAATCACCACAAAATTATCTTTTTCCCCGATGAAGGCTATGTCCATGGCTCGCTGAAACGTTGCTCCTGCATTCATCAACCCAAATGGAATCTTGGCATACATGAATGTGCCCCACGGAGTGGTGAAGGTTGTCTTTTCTCTGTCTTCAGGCATGACTGATATCTGATTATAGCCAGAAAAGCCATCAATCATAGATATCCTAGATGCACCAGTGACCTTCTGAAATATATGTTCCATGTTGGGCAGAGGATAATTGTCCTTCCTCAAACTTCTGTTCAGGTTCCTGAAATCGACACAGAGTCTGATTTCTCCGCTCTTCTTTCTTACTGGGACCAAATTGGCCACCCAGTCAGAGTATCTCAAGGGCACAATGATTTTGGCATCCAGCAGCTTCTTCACCTCCCTCTCCATGACAGGTAGCAGCGTCGGATTTATCTGTCTCAGCTTCTGCTTAAATGGCTTAGCCTCCTCTTTCAGTGGGATCTTGTGCTCAATGACTGACGTGTCATATGTCTTGAGGTCTTTGTAGGTTCATGCAAACGTGTCAGCAAACTCCCTTAGAAAACTAGTATATTTTGTCCTCTGCTCCTCGGTCAAACTCTTTGACAGCTTGACCGACTTGGGCTCCCCTGGTGTGCCTATGTTGCACTCAGCTGTATCAGAATCATCACCTGAGACTCTCCCCTTTACTGACACATCATTCCCATCGAACAATCTTTCTAATGGGATCAGACCTTTTGGTATATGATTGCTCGGCAGTTGAATAATCTGGTGGTTGGCAATTTCATTCATAAACTCCCCAAGGTGGTTGTCACCCTCTGTGTCAGGGTCTTCATGTAATGCAGAAAAGTCATCCACCGACTGGAGAAACTTTTCGATCTCCTGATCATCCTCGAACACCTTCCAATGTTTGACATTGTCCGGTACAGAGGGTCTGTATCTTATTTCCACCTCTGATCTGTCAGCGGGCAGCGCAGGAGCTTCGAACAAACTAGCCGAGAAAGCTAGAAAATCGGCTGGAGAATTTTCTTCCCTTGGAATGAAAGAGATGTTGAAAGCCAGGAAGAAACTGTCGATAAGATCCCATACCTCGTTCCTTTAATTCTTGAGACGAGGGTGCTTGTCTTGATAAACCTTTTTCACCTACTGGACGATCAATTCTGCATCTCCGAACACAGCCATCTCCCTGATTCCCATTTCCTTTGCAGCTCTTAATCCCAGGACCAGAGCTTCATACTCTGCCACATTGTTGGTGACTTCAAATTCCAACTTGTAGGATAGTGATATGGTTTCCTGAGAAGGGGATTTGAATACCACCCCGGCACCTGCACCTATACTGGAAGAAGCTCCATCAAAGAACATCTTCCAAATAGAGGTGGTTGGAGGGGACAACTTTTTACTGATAGTGGGCTGCTTTCTGATTTGCAAAGGGGGCTCGGGAATCTCATCAGTGACCTGCAACAAGCTAGATCCTAAGTCAGTTTCTAAGGCATAGATGGGATGATTAGTGGGGTTTGCTTCATCACTGACAATGTAGGCTAGCTGGGCTTCTCTGTACAATCTCCTATGTTCCCCCCGAAATACTGGAATGGTGGCATACGTGAGATCCATCTGTAGCGTCCCTCCAAGTCTCTTAATCCAAGACCTTGACAACATCATGCCAAACTTGGGGGGAACATCAGCTACCACTATATCCATGACCATACTTTTCATGGGTAGCTGAAACAGGGAAACTACCAGGTCCTTGATGACTCTCAAACATTGTACCCTCCTGGAGTCAAAGGAATAGAGGTCATGATAGGCTCTGGTGACTTCTAATCCTAGTTCTTCCATGACGGCTTTAGGCATGAGGTTGTGGGAGGCCCCTGAATCAATTAAGCAATTATGCAGCACTTTGTCATGTATGTTCAGGGAGGTGTAGAAGGGAGGGGATGAATCATCTCTGTCTTCTACCATGGGACCTAGGACCACTGCAGGCCTTTCATCTTGGAGGTTTATGAAGTCTGTGGAAGGGCTGGAGGTTTCAGATTTCAAAAGGTCAGAGAAGCGCTTTTTGAATTCCCCATGTTTAATCAGCTCAGTGAGGGGCACAGGGATTTTGATCTTTTGGATCTCATGTTCGAAATTGAAAGAAGACATATACTTTGGAATTTCTCTAATTTCAGGAACATGACTTTGGACAACGGGAGAGAGGGGTTGGGCCTTCTTACCTCTGCGACCATCTGCTACCTCATCAGCGGGCTTCTATGCTCTAGTGGATGACTCAGGAACATCAGGTGTTGCTGCCCTCTTGTCAGATCTCAGGTTATACCTGCCTCGGCCACCGCCAGCTTTGTCTCCCTTGCTCAGTTCATTCAGCTGACTATTCATGAGAGACTCCTCGTATGCCGACTGAGTTAGATGGGGGAAAGGAGGAGTGACTTCTACAGAGTGGATTTTAGGCTCAGGCTCATCCATTTCTCTTTCTTCTTCATCAGCTACAAAGTTGTTCTGGAAGGGAGCCTGAATTCTTTGGTCATCTCTGTCTCTTTCCTTGTCTTTGTGCATAGTTGGAGGAGCAAAATTGTTTGGTCTCCTGAAACCTCCTTTATTTTCGGTGTTCTGAGGGCCCTTATACATCTGCCTCCTTTCCACCTTCAATCTCTCCACCTCTTCCTTAATAAAGTTCATTACTTGGGCCAGCTCATTTACTTGAGGGTGGGACAATGATGGGCTGGAGGTTGAAGCTTCCGACTTTTCCTTTCTTCTGTTTGTGTCGGCCTGGTTTCTAAGTCTGTCAGTTGCTAACATGTTGGATTCCACTTCTATAGCTGCATCTTGCATATGAGCTAAAGAGGTGGATCTTCTTTCTCTTAATACGAGACAGAAGTCGGGGTCAAATGCACTAGCATATGAAATTTGAGCAGAGGCTTCTGAAGGCTTTATTTCTGCAGGGATCTTGTTATACATCTTATTGAATCTTTTGGAGAATTCAGAGACAGATTCTCCTTCCTGCTTCTTCAGGGACCCAAACTCAGTCATGTAATAAATGTAATCTTTCCTATCTCCCCACTGCCTCAGGAAAACATTATCCAGGGCTTCAATACCAGCAATAGATCCAGGGGCCAGTCCCCTAAACCACTTTCTAACCTCACCATCCAAGCTCTGGACAAAGACTCTCATCCAAACATCTTCATTCTCGATATTGAGGTTATCTGCATAACTGTAAAAAGAAGCCAAGTGCTCTTCTGCAGTTATGTCCCCTTCCCCGGTGAACTTGGGCATGTACTTCAAGTAGTCTCCAGCAGGGAGAGGATTCATAGGATGGGGTAGGACTAAAGGAGCATATATAGCAGCGACTATGGAATCCATTCTGTTCAAAGGGGTATTAGCACCAGCCATAGGGATGTTAGGAAGAGGAGAGATGGGAGGAGAAGGAGTGTGAACAAGAGATGTATGAAAAGAGGTCCTTAAAGGGCACGACGAGAAAAACAGAGGGAGGTCTAAGGGAGTTGAATGCGCAGATGTCTCTTTCTGCGCAATAATAGTAATAATAGGTGGGGTGGTGAAATCTTCTGAGGTACGAGGTCTGTACTGAGGTACAATTTCCAGGGAGGGGGGAGTGACAAGGATCTCTCCTTCTGATACTAGACCAGGAGGAGAAAACTCAGTAGGAACACTCCCAAAATTGAGAAAACGAGAAACCTCGGAGGAAGGACGACTAGGAAGCTGAGAATAATACAATGGAGTTCTCACAGAAGGGGAAGGCGCATTACCTGTTTCGGCGATGGAAACTTCTTTCGCAGAGATCTTTCTCTTTTTGCGCACCACTTCTGAGTCAACTTCTGGTGTAGCTAAAGGTAGGTGTGGATTAGACCTCGTGTGTTTTCCTCTCGAAGCCACAGTTGATAGAACAGGTTCTCCCCAGCGGAGTCGCCACAGTGGAATCGCTAGGTGCACAGTAGCAATCTTCAAGTTCTGATATCTGATGCACCTTCAGAAATCAGTTGATCTTTGTCGTTCAAATCCGGGGAAAATATTCAACTTCATCCCCGGAAACGGTGCCAGAAATGTTGGCTATCGGAAGTCACTCCTGGATTGCTTGCAGGAGCAGAGCCCAACGCCCATCAGTTTAATGTCACGATTTGTTTAAAGGGTGATCATATGGGGGAAAACTCAGAACAATATCGTCTCAACGCAAAAACCAGGCCGGGTATGCATGAACGAGTGAGGTCTTGATAAACTCCAAACAGTGGGTTGCAGTAAAAGGGTGAGTAGGTGGAAGACTTGCATAAGGAGAGTGCGAAGATCTATCATAAACATCAAGTTCGTAACAGACTAGAGAAAGAAAGTATTCGAACACAAAGTCTCTTTATATTCAAACACAGAAAGCCAGGGAATACAAAAATGTCACGACAAACCTTTTTATCATAACATAACTGTAACAATCCACGTGAACCATTCAACTGTGAACTCTCCGGCACGAGACGAAACATAGATGGAAAAAGGAGAACTGTTTTTTATAAACCAAGAAATCTCAATCTCAGACGCATAACCAGGAAACCAGAATGGTGTTGAAACTTTATAGTCGGGAGCTTAGCTCTACCATCGATAGATACAAAAATGGCAAAAGTGCCTACATATACTCAAAACAACAACAACAACGGAACCAAGAAACTGCATTGAAAGCTTTGCGTCTACATGGCTTCTGACACTCTGCGGCCGCAATCTTTGAATAATCGTGCAACTTATGGCAGACGCGATTGATCTTCTGACAGTTTATTCGGTGAATCGATGTGCCTTTAATCCAATGAAGGACTTTCCCATTATGGCGGAGACGATGTCTAACCACCACCAACCGCCTCAATAACTGCTTCTTGGAATTGAGAACAGCCCATCCAAATCAGCATTTCGGGATGTGGAATACTCCTCACGCTGCCACCTGGAACAACTGAACGGCTTGAAGGACGGGTATGGAGGCCAACGCGGAGGATGAGTGCACGACAGGAATGGTGGTGCCAGGTTATAAGGGCGTGGAAGACGTGACGAGATGAGAGAAGGATGACGGAGGACGATTCATGGCGGAAGACATCAGGTGGGAGGGAGGAAGATGGGAGAAATGAATTCACCTTCGGGTGAGAGGCTGACGTGGAAAGGAACGTGACACGTGGCAAGCAGCGAGTGGATGATGAGAAGAAGGGAGGAGAACGTGGACCAAAGAGGGGAGGTGGATGGATGACACACGGCAGCAGGGGAAAGGCGGAAATGAATATGACATGACGGGAGACGGGCCCACGTTGGTTAAACACAGGGCATCTGAGAAAGGCGGGGCTGCACGAGTGTCGTTGATCCGGGCGCTATGATCTCGGCCGTCGAAAAACTACATCCGTGATTCCAGACCCCCCCCCCTCCGCTTAAAGGTAGAAAGGCCGGGGGGGGTCCGGAATGGTCTTCATCGTCGTTGATCCGGGCGCGCTGATCTGAGCTGTT
>ML828067.1:75313-91261 GCA_009831015.1 Picea engelmannii | reverse complement strand
ACCTTCTTTACTTCAGATTTCCTCTGAAATTTGACTTGTGTGTATAAAATGAATGTATAATATGTATTTATACCCTTTATGTCACTTCCTTTTAACATTAGGGCCGACCTGACACTTTCTTATTTTGTAATTCTTTTATTTAATTATCTTCAGAGTTGACTTGTACTTCCTTCTTCAATTCACTTTGTCATCTTCAAAAATTCATTTCTCCTCAGCCATGAGGATACACATGATGTGCCACCTACCATCGGAAACAACATGATGTATACTATCCATCCATGGGTGTTGTTTATGCATGTGCACTGTCCTTCATGTCCAAATACATTCATCAATCTTGCGGTCCAAAACCAATAACTAGGGTTGACATCAATGACAACAACCAATCTTCCAACAATATCCCTCTTTTTCATTGATGGCAACACTCATGCTCCCCCTATCATCATGATCCCAATTTCTCCCCCCCTTTGACATCAATGGGAAAGGGTAGGGCTTCTGACCCTGAGTTTAATGGCAAAAGGTAACTCTCTTCTTTGGGGTTGCTCCCCCTGAACATGTGGCACTCAATAATACTTCATCCTTATTTTTGGTCTTTGGGACTTTTTCTTCCTTGGAATCCTTTTGTGTGGCTTCTGTCTTCTCTCTCTTATTCATTTCTAGGATGTATATGTTGTTCGGTCTTCTTGTTGCAATTGCAACCAATCTTCCTGAGTTATTTTCTCTGATTTTACATTTTCGGGAGTCAAACATAAGAGTGTATCCTTGATCACATATTTTGCTGACACTGAGGAGATTATGCTTCAGATCTTCAACCAGTAGGACTTTTCCTTCTTTTACATTTTCACTTCCAAGATTTACAGTTCCTTTTCCAAGTATTTTGGTAGATGAGTCATTTCCAAATGCAACATTTCCACCCTTTTTATTCAAGCTGACAAATTTGCTTTGATCTCCAGTCATATGAGATGAACACCCATTGTCTATGAACCATTCATCTTCTTCTTTGCATTCTTTAGCGACCAATGCTATTCGACAGTTTTCATTGTGTAGAATTTCTTTCCTTTTCCATGTTGTAGTTGGTATACAGACATTTGGCATACGATTATCTTCCTTCATCTCTTTGCAATCTCGTGCTTTGTGACCAAGATTGTTGCACTTGTAACATACAATATTTTGATCCATTAATGGTTCAAATGGATTATAATTTATGTTGACAGGTCTACGAACATTTCCATATCTACTATTTTCACCATTCATGTAGCTTGCGTAGTTATTCCTTTCATTGATTCTACAATCGATTGCCTTGTGTCCAAAATTTCCACAAGTATAACAATGTCCAAGAAAGAAATTTTGATACCTGATAGTAACTGATTTTCTTTGTGGTGTGGTCCATCTGGGTTCACGATCTATTCTTCTATAGTTTCCTTCATAATGATTTCTTTCATACATGATGAGAGAGGACCTTCTTGATGTATCATTCCTTCTTAATTGTAGTATTCTATCTTGTTGTCCAACTTGTTCTGGAGTGTTGGTTTCATCATTTTCATCTTCCTCCTCTTGTTTTGTTGTCTTTAAATTGTCATTGTATCCTAGTCCTGTCTTGTCGTTTGGAGATCTTTGACTACTAAGGATCTCATCTAATTTTTCAGTATTTTTTTCGAACTTATTCAACTTTTCTATTGTCAATAGTATCTCCCCTTTTGTGTGATCCAATTCTGCTTTCAATTTCTCATAATATTTTAATTGTTCCTTCAATCTATCAATGGTCTTTTCAAACTTGTAATTCTCTTCTTCACAACTACTCAATTCACCTTTTAGTATTATGTTTTTGTTTCTAAGCTTGCTATTTTCAGTTTCAACATGCTTCAACTTTTCAAGATTCTCATCTTCTTGTTCACTCTCTGCATTGTCTTTGTATCCCCAAAAGGAATCAAGGTTGGTTTCTTCATCTAAATCTTCTTTAGAAATGATTTATTCTTCTTTATAATTCTTGTGATCATCATCCTAGGTTTCTTGGGTCATGAATAGGACTTCTCCTCCATCATTATCTTCTTCATCACTCTCATCTGAGGACATGCCATCATCCTTGGAGTCGAAGCTCTTTTTATTATTGAGACTTCTCTTTTTATAGTAGCAGTTTTCAACAATATGTCCTATTCTACCACAATTAAAGCATTTGAGAGGAGACTTACCTTGTATCTTCCACTTCCTTTCTAGAACCTTCTTACGAAATTTGCTATTTCTTCATCATGGTAGTTATCCTTGTCTTTTGTCTTCTTTATGGATTTAAAGGCTGCTTCATTGTTTGGTTGGTCGCTTTCTGTACCTGTTCTCATTTCATATGCTATAAGCGACCCATGTAATTCATCCATTTTCATTTTGGTCAAGTCCCTATTTTCTTCAATGGCGGAGACCTTAGCATCATACTTCAAGATAAGTGATCTCAACACTTTTTGTACAACCAAGGATTCATCGAGCTCTTCACATAATCCTCTGATAGCATTAACAACTTCATCAACTCTAAGAAAATAGGTTGCAATATATTCCTTTTCATTCATCTTCAAATTTTCAAATTTTTCTCTATGTCGTTGAAGCTTGACCTGCTTAACTTTTGGATCACCTTTGTAGATACTCTTGAGTTTGTCTCATACCCCTTTATCAGTGTTGCATTCCATCACTTTTCTAGCAATGGTTGGTGCCAATGCTCCTAGAATAACATGTCCGGATTTTTAATTACAACTCATAAGATTCTTCTCATTTGGATCGGTTGGAGCATTATTTGGGATTACATAGCCATTTACAACTGAGTACCAAATGTCTACTCCCAAAGATGTTAGGTAAGTTTTCACTCTATCACTCCAGTATGCATAATATCTTCCATCAAATCTTTGAATCCCATTTGAAATGTGCTCATGGTCATCCATCTCTGCTCAGGATTTTCCTTCCAGTGGTTAAACTATTCTGAAGGCAACCTGCTCTGATATCAATTGTTGATACTGAGAGGGGGGGTGAATCAGTATCAAGTACAATTTAATTTTTTTTTTAACTTATACTTAAACCATTCAATTATATCCAATGAGAAATGAACAATAGTATAAGAGTTACACCAATACACCACAATACACCATGCACAATATATGAGAAATAATCACAGTTATTGTTCAAGGAAAGTAATGAATTCCAAAGGTAGCTACAACTTCCAAATATAAAGGGAGGGATAAACCTCCAAGAGGAAGATACAATCCTCCAATATCAAGAGAGATTTGACCTCTCCATCCTTGCCCCTTCCTTCCACCCAAGAATATATGAGAGATAATAAAACTTTACATTAAATCATCACCATCAACCAACCATCACATAAAACCTGATAATGCTTCCTGAGACTTCTTCAACTTCTGCAATTCTTCAATTCTTGGAATAATTTGATCTTGTATATAATATTACTCAATGTATTCTCTGAAACTCTTCCAAGTTTCACTCCTTGAATCCTCCCCAAAAAGAAGTTATAGAGAGAATGGTAGACCTTATTCAATTCTGGTTTATTCAGGAGAGTGAACTTGTACAGAATGCCCCGCGCTCAATATTTAACATAATATTCTGAAACTCGAACACAAGAAATTGAAGTTCGTACTCTTTCCAATGAAATTGGTCTCACTTCATTTGGATTCTCTATGCAGAAGTTATGACTATTTTACCCGGCACACCTATTTATGACTAGCTTCAGGACTAGTCAAAAGCCCTATCTTCCACATAGTGTATCTCCAAAATTATAGCGAATAAAGAACTGAAATTTTTACCACAAGTAACTAGATATTTCTTCTCAATACCATATCAATTTAACCATCTGAATCATTCTAGAAAAAAATTTATAGCGAAAATGGTAAGATGACCTGTAAATAACATACCTTAGAACACATCACCAGAAGACTTCATCCTCCCTTGAAATCCGGCCTTCTTTACTTCAGATTTCCTCTGAAATTAGAATTGTGTGTATAAAATGAATGTATAATATGTATTTATACCCTTTATGTCACTTCCTTTTAACATTAGGGACGACCTGACACTTTCTTATTTTGTAATTCTTTTCTTTAATTATCTTCAGAGCCGACATGTACTTCCTTCTTCAATTCACTTTGTCATGTTCAAAAATTAATTTCTCCTTAACCATGAGGATCCATGTGACGTGCACCTACCACCGGAAACAACACGATGTATACTATCCATCCATGGGTGTTGTGTCTGCATGTGCACTATCCTTCATGTCCAAATACCTTCATCAATCTTGCGGTCCAAAACCAATGACTAGGGTTGACATCAATGACAATAACCAATCTTCCAACAGACATATCAACTAGACTCCCTGGGGCTTGCTTTTTTTTACCACATCATCTCACAGGGTTAAAGTTTTGGACCTCTAGGTCCTTTTATTTTTAGGGTTTTATACTTCATGTTAAAATGCAATTTCATGCTCTTGTAATGGTCTTGTTGTGAATGATCATAGGCAACACATCTCTCTTTAGAAATAAGCTACCACCATTCTATCCAATTTGTATTTCTTTACATATTGCAATGTATTTTCTATTCCATTCGTTAATAGAATTTGGGGTTCATTTTATTAATATGTTCTTTGTAATAAATTTGTGTGATTCCATATATATATTTCTATCTTCATTTCCTTCTCCAAATAATGTGGATCAATCTTATTAGAGAAATCTGGTCTTTGATGTTTTTCTATGCATGTCCTCAATGAGGTCAGGGTACATAGAGTTGGACCTCAAACTAACTGAACTTGGTGAAGACCACCCTCGTTGGCCTAAGTAGTCTTCCATGGTGGGTGAAAGTAATGTCGATGGAGTAGGATATCCTATCAATTTTTTTCTTATGGAATCCCTAATGTGATAAAGGAATGAGATGATAGGCAATTTTTCCACATCCTTTGACGACTGCCAATAGTGATGTAGGCACCTTCAACAAGCAATCCCTTCATAGGAACCGTGACCTTCAAGGAACAAGTTAAATTTGGAATTCATTTACTCAAAGGCTATATAAACATAGATGATTTGGAGAAATAGCAAAGTTAGCTAGAGGGTTATTGTTAGAGGGAAATGTCCCTGGTGAGTAGAGTTGAAATCATCAACAAAGAAAGTAAATATAGCTAACTTATTTTCTAGAATTATTCAAGGTATATTATTGAATGTGAATGTGATAGTAGGGGGAATACCTAGAATTGTCTTATTTATTCCGTTGACCTTTGTGAACAATCTAGATTACATACTTCTAGCGTAGTGTCCTCCAAGTCTACACACAACTCAAGAAACAAAATTCCTCAAACTTGATCAAGTATATAAGTGAATAATATAAAATTACAACAAATGAAACCTAATTGAGATTAGGTAAATTAATTACATTCATAACTCATCAAATCAAACAAATTAAGAGAAAAATAAACAATGAATTGGGGGGGAGGGGGGGGGGTGTGAAAGAAGAGATATCTTTATATAAAAAAATGTAAATGTAACAACAAGATTTACTTGATTCTTGTTGTCAATATCTTCACCATCCAAGTCTGGGTTCCTACACCCAAGTCACTAATCAACCTCTCTTAGCCAAAATGCCTCGGTCTTACTCTGAAAGGAAAAATGTCTCGGCCTTACTCTAAAAGGGAAAACTAATAAGGATTGAGACCCTATTAAAACTAGACTAGTCTTTTAGAACATAGTGTATCTAAATGTGGAGATATTGTAAAAACCTAGGAAAATTCTCTAGCACGTGATTATGTCAACTGGTTTTCGCCCCTTCCCCCAACATAGAACTCTTATTTTATGATGGGAAATAAATTTTGGTCATTAGGGCTTGAGATTTGAGGCGTATAAGTGTACAACCTCCATGATCTCCAGTGGGGAATAAGAATTTTGTGCAATTTTTATTTTTGTGTGCCATTTTGGAGGTGCTCATTGGTTGTATGAAGGAAACTAGCAAATAGATCATGAGTTGTCAAAAGGAAACTTGTGAGCATCAATTAATTAACTCAAAAAAATTGTATAACAGGAGTGATAAATCATCACGAAGCCATAGGTAATTGACCAAGCAAAGTATAAGTGGTCAAAGGTGACCAAACATATCTATACAAGATGCCACATAATGTATGAGGACAAAAGGGGAGTTGATAGTTGAATTACATTATAAAGGATTAAAGGAATTTGACAAGTGAGATCCAAGTGGAGTCCATCAAACCAAGGATTTGCAAGGCACCTAGAAACAAAATCCAAAGTATTAGATGACTCTCTTCCCTAAGGTGGACATACCCATGCTCAGGTGGAAAATAAGCATGGCCACCAAATCAACTACACTACAGATCCATGAAGTATATAAAGTGCAATATTATGGCCATGAAATAATACATAGTGGATCCATGTCAAAATGGGATCATAACCACGAACAAATAGAAAGTGGAGCTATGTATCAAAACACATGAGGAGAACCACTACAACTGTGAAGAGTACAAAATTGGTTCTCCAGAATTACTAATGCAATATGGATAAGTGGTATTGTATAAACAAATAATGTAGTAGAATTAAAGGGAAATGACCCTACATCCCAAGGTATTTAATCCAAATATATTTCAAGTATGAATAAACACCACGCGAATAAATGATTTGAAGTCGAACATGTGAGAAATAGTCAAATCACCAATCATTTATGTATACCATTTCCAAACATGAGGTAACCCATGGATGACGATAATGGGCACCAAGGTACCTAGGACACTCTAGAAAGTGTGAATAGATGTGCAAAAATTGAACACTTGTAGAATCAATCAAGAAAGGGTCATTGAGGTATACCCATTGCCAAATGTAAGGGAACTTGCTATTAATGACTGCAATCCCCCAGGTAATATAAAGTCTCTAAATATCATTCACATAGAAAAATGATTTGGAATCGATGGGAGGAGATCTGTTGGAAGGAGAACATTAAGGCATCCCTCATAAACCAACAAAATAAACTATTAAGAAAATTATATGATTTGAAGGTATTAGATAGAAACTTGGAAAAACACACCACCAAGTATGACTTCTGAACACACTGGATAATAATAGTTCATAAGGAAGACTCTCTAGGTAGCGACCAATGATGAAAATCACTATCAGAGGTGAGGCATTCCACTAGTAAGGAAAATGGAATCCAAGGAACAACTAAAATCTCGCTATGTGATTAAGGGTCTTATTGTCAAACACATGGGAAACCACTCAATCAACAGTCAAAGGTAAATTACCAATTCTGAAATTATTGTTAAGGGTGTAATTGCCTCTGTCTATCTATGAGAGAAATATGCCACAGTCGATAAGAGAAGATTGGCCAGTGAAAAGGAAATGATGAATCCTCCCACATTGGCATGAGAAAAATGTTGGTTATATTGATAAAATAAGAACAACTTGAAAACAAGGAAGGCCAACATGGATGGTCAAAAAATCTAAAGAATGGACAACATAGGCTAAAACTTCCCTTGAACATAAGCATGACACATGGGTAACGTATGCACCAACTAATGCCAAAAGGGACCAATGATATATAAACCATCAAACTAAGAGGCATTGAGTCATTGTCCATAAGGATTGGAAGAATAACCAATAAGAGAAGTCAAAACTAAAAGTCATGGTACAACTCCTAAGGCAATACTAAAACCCAATAGTAGAGAATTGACTCAAAACATGTACTTTGTTAAAGGGAAACACAAATTGACTACTGCCACATAGATACAAGAACTATGGAGATATTGATTATTTCCCCCTTAATTTTTTTAATTTTTTGTTTTTGTTTTTGTTTTTCATATTATAAAAACCTAGAAGAGAATAAAACAATGCCATAATACAATGGAAGATACAAGTGTCACAAGGCATGGAATCGTGTTCCAATCACAAAGAACATGTCTATGCAAAAAATAAAAGAAGAAAATGTGTCGTGTAGGATATGGACACTCGTGAGCATGTCTCCTCTAGGAACAAGGTTTGAAATGCATGAGAAACTGATGCAAGTGGAAAGAAGCAAAAGTGAATGCAATGGTAGTAAGCATGTCATAAGAGAATATTAGGCACAAATGTGCAAAGAAGAACGAGCAATGCAAATGTAAATCAAACAAAATAATGGGAGCTCACTAGGGAGTGGCCAGAAAAACAATAAGGGAGAATCATGCAATTTCAAACTCAAAGTCATGGTGGGACTAATGGGGGCTCTTGAGCCTTTGAGAAATGCTCAACATGGGTGACAAAAGGCAAGAAAGGTGATAACTAGGGAAACCCGTGATAGGTTGGATTTCCCATTCAATCTATGACAAATGATGGATAAGAATGAGTCAAACATCGCAACTTAATGAGGTCAACCCTAAGGAATAACAATCACAAAAAAAGGATAATAATGCAAAATGCAAGGAAAAATACCTATCACTACATGCTAGTTAGGAATTGTTTACTGCAAGATCTGAAAAGATTGACATCAAGAACACCAAATAAATGTCACTTCACAACTTTAAAAGACCTACAAACCATTAAAATCAAATTCCTTGGGATTAAATTGTTAATAACCCAAAATTGGTATGTAAAATGGCACAAAAAGGCATTTTATATTGCAAAATATGGTAAACAAATGTGATTAAATAAGTGAAAAAATAATTTTTACCATATCATTTCTAAGAATTACCAAGTTATGTGAAAAATAACAAATTTTACCCCAAAATTTGATGACATTTTTCGGGGCATCAACTAACTAGTTTCAATTATGTCTGAGCCATGTACTTCACAATCTCATCCTCTAGAATTCCATTACTTACATTTTCAAATTTTTTATTTTTTAGTTGTTGAGGGACTATTAAAAATTTGGGTTTTTGCGCTTGTGATTTTTCCTCTTACGGGTCATAATTAAAAGGCCTTGCTCATGATTTAATTGAAGGATAGTCACAAGTGCACATGACTGTCCTAAAAGGTAGTCTTGGTTTCCTCTTAGAAAATGAAAAAAATAAAAATAAAATTTGAATTGTCACGGACTTCCAAATATTTTTATGACCTTGTAGATATCTTCAGTATGGCAATTGAGTGGAGAGAAATATATTATGGGGATGATGAAAAATTTTCCCACAGGGACCAAATTAATAGTGTTGGATGCCCTACAAGACTATGTACTCTTGAATTTTTTCAAGTGTCCGAACATGAGGAGTCAAAACCAACTATTATAGATGTTGGTAAGGTACTAGGATCTTGATTGAGATGCATTTTAGCTAGTTGATGAGACCTTGCGACTAAAGGTTGAAGAAATATACTTCCCGACGAGATTATCTCGGTGAGGTGAGATGATGATCTTAAAAGGAGGTGGTTGAGGGAGAAATTCCCACACTGTCATGTAGTATATTGATATGTATTGTGTAGAAGGTACTAGGAAATTGAGTAACTGAGTTCCCATAAGGGCTATCTAAGACTTGCCTCAAGAATATCATGCTAGTTATTATATAGATAATAGGGACTACAAAACCACATCTATCTTCATGTACATTGATGAATTATGGCACATAGTGCCTTAGACCGGCAATATTTTGTTGGTCCATGGGTCTTCTTATTAACATGAAGGCCCATTTGACAACTTGTAGCTTAGGGAGATAAGATAAAATTGGGTATCTGAGTATTATTTGTTCATTCTTCTTAGAGAGTCTCCCAGTGATGCACCCATGCATATGTGTGCCAATGATCAAACCAAGAGGGCCCAATCTGACCAAATGGATAGTTCTGATGTATAAGCTAAGGGGATGCAAGGTCACACATGCCTTCTTGGATGAGTTCTTCAACTGGTGGTCCAAGCAGATAGTATGCATTAAGAACTACCCATATGCAGGGATTGAATTTCAATAGGATCTTGATCTAGCACCGCTCCCTGGAGCCCAATGGGGCACCATTAGTAAGAATTTTTTTTTATTTTTCAAGTATCTCTTAATGTTTTTGTGTTTTAGAAAGTATTTAATTTTAAGATTTTTTAGAGGTATATAATTTTTGGTAGGCAAAGTAGTAAACAAATGCATGTTGATGATATAGATGTAGATTCACTTCATCTAGAAGGGTTCCCATGGAACCAAGAGAGAGTTAGAGTGAGGACCAACCCATGGGAGGTGTAGATGTTGCAAAGACTATGAGAGGTTCAACATAAGCTCGAGGAATTGACTACAAGGGTGCCATTGATGTGCATAAATGAAATCCTAGAGGATCTCCAGAGGTACACAATAGTAGTGCCACAATTATGCTAGCTATTTCTATGCCGATTGGCCAATGCATTCATCTATTACCATGGAGCTTATAAGGCTTCAGAGTCTAAGTCATATCTTGAGGAGTACTCCTCAATATATCACCCTTTATGATCTGCATATATAGGTCTATTTTGTATCATTAGAGGCTTTAAAGCCTATTTTTGTATATGGCATTACATATTTTTGGACATAATGTGATATTTTATTATATATACATATGGTTTCAATCCTACTTATATGTGAACAAATTTATGTGATCAATTTGTCATGATTACATATATGAATGATTTTATGATATCGATGTGACAAATTCCATTCTAAAACATAATTTTCTAATGAATATGTCAACTCATTAAATTTTCTTGGCACATGAATATAAGTAATAAACTCAAAATAACGCTAAATAAGACTGACCCATAAATGCCTCCTAAGAAATGTAGAATTGGACACATGGTAGGAGTTATTCAATTGTGACACTACTAGTTGGGAATCCAATTGGACAATCATATGTTGTACATTGAGTGTGATGGCTTCAAAAATAAGTTCAATAATTGAACTATACTTAGAAAGATTATTGGTTGCAGGATTGAGGCAAATCCCACCTAATTTCACAATTTGACTCATGGCAAAATAAATTACCGAAGATTCGGAAAAATACTCTAAGTGCATATACTAGCATGTTCTATGAATCCTACATATACCAATGCATCCAACAACATCTTCCAATCAATTACAAAACATAATAAGCATGGACTAAAAATCAAGGTGTTATCAGACAAATCGGTAAGTACGAACACAAACACATCTCCCTAGTTTCACCCCAAAACTAGAGAAAAACAAGACAAAATACAAAAATTTCCCTAAGTTTTAATTATCAAGCATACTAACTAACAAGAGATAAATGACATACCTTTTAAATGTCGCTTGTCCTCGCTAGTGTCATCCTCGCTCCATTCCAAGGCTTATGGGATGCTGAACTTATAAAAAGACACAAGCCAACGAAGTGAAAACAACAATGTATACTCAAAAAAACCTATGTATGTGATCAAGGAGTCATACAATAAAATAAGACCAATTTTATGGGAAAGAAATATATTGTTGTATTAAAGAATGTGGAAAAAAGATACAACCAAATGCCTTGATGTTGTCAAGTTCCTTCCAACGGTTCCTTTCTTCCCATACACTTCTGCTCCACGGATTCTGAGATCAAAAATCTATCTTGACAAAGCAAATCTCAAAGCAAACATACAAGCTCCAAAAACTCCAAGCTACAAAACTCAAGAACTTTCCAATTAGCTTTTCCCATGAGAACTCTTCTCCTTTTATAAGATGAAAAGGATAGGGTGAGGAGGTTAGGATGATCCCATGAGATCAGGGATGTGACTCAGATCCAAACTGATCGGAGGCCACCTCACCTCAAAATATTCTCTTCTAGAAGAATCGAGAAGACGCTCTTGTTCCTTCATACAAAAATTGTCGCACCCTTAAAAATGAGTAGACTGCGACGACGTTGCAAGCCACTATGGTGCAACCTGCGATGATCCTAGATTGTCGCACCCTTAACACTAAGAAAGGTGTGACGATCACTTTTTATAAGGTTTTTACAAAGGAGTAGATAATTTTCATCTTTCTGGGAAAATTCATCTTCATCCTTCTTCAGGGATTAAGGCCATTGATCTTTTTAAAGACAAAGGATAGGTTTACATCATTAACGGTCATAGGAGCGACGAAAATAATGTGTCACAATGATCCCCCCAAAGTATGAAGTTAGAACAGAGTGATAGCTGAAATACTTTGTCGAGTGTGTGTAGGGAACAAGAACACATCGGTTGGAAACTTGCCAACAAACAAGGAAATACGGTACAATAATATATCATCACTGAGGTAGGAATTCCCATACTTAGAATACAAATGACTCAAAGCATAAATGCTGACATGCAAAGATCCATGTCAAGTAAGAAAGGTCATGGCTACCAAACATACACTGTGGATCCATGCCAATATGTCTCAAATCTGAACATAGCCACCAAAAATACATTGTGGATCTATGTGTTAAAGACTTAAATTTGAACATAGCCACGAGACATACACTGTGGATCTATGCAACAATACAATCTAAATATACTCCAATGCAACCTGAATCTGTCAAAAAATATTTAGGGTCTTCTTCTCCACCACTCTATAGTATGAATCTAACCATGTGAATACATGTGCTGAAGTTGAACATGGTAGAAACCACTTGATTACCGGTCATTAATGTATACCATTAACAAGTGAGAGGGAAATCACCATTAATGTCAGTGACTCCCAAGGTACACCAGTACAATCCAACGGGTGTGAATTTGTGAGCTGAAGTCGAACACTCAACGGAATCTCTCGATCAGGGGTCAATAATGAAAACCCACTGTCGAAAGCAAGGAAACCTACCATTGAGGCATGCAAGTTCCAAGGTATCAATTAGTTTCTAAGTCTAATTCTTGGATAATGAGTTGAATTCGACATGAAAAGACTCGTCATAGGAGGGCCTTAATGTATCCCCCATCAATGACATGAAACATGTAACAAGATTTGAAGTAGATCAGAGTAACAAATGATTTAGGACTGACTTAGGGAGGGCCAACACAATAGAAGGATTAAGGACTACAGAAATGGCCGACGCAATAAAAGGATTTCCGGGTTGAACTTGTATTTGAACATATTGATGACACAATAAATGTCTCGGCAACACTGACTCAACAACAAGGATCACAGACCAATTTGTAATATTATAAAGGAGTATGATCAAGAGACAAGCGGATTTTCCAACCTAGACACAAAGTGAGTGAAAGGGTGTCATGTTCAAAAGCGACTCTTCCATGTAATACATGTTTAGACACATTTCTTTCCCAATTTTTCCCCCACCATTTCGGGCGAGTATCTCTTTATTTTTACACAAGCTTGAGGAGGATAACATACGCTTGAATTGTAAGCTCATCCTTCAAATGAGTCCTTCGGAGTATATATAACGAACCCTAGGAAGGAGTGGTTTGGTCCCATATGGGCCTTTCGATGTTTTTTTACGAGTCCAAAGAAAGTAAACTCAGTGGTTTTTCATATTTAGAGAGTTTGAAAAATACTTAAAGGAAACTCCAAAATGTCCTTTTTCGTAAATTAGTCTGAAGAGAACTAAAAAGAGATAATCTACTGCTCAAAAGACGTTTTCTTCAAATACTTTTACGAGCGTGAAAAAAAACAAGGTCACTCAGGTATATTTTCATGTTTAGGGAGTTTGAAAAGATCTTAAAGGGGACTCCAGGGGGGTTCCTTTTTTGTATAACCTTTACAAGTCCGAAAAAGTGATAAAAGTTTACTCGGTTACATTCTAAGGTATTTGCGAGCATGAGAAATAACAAAGACTAAGCTTGGGATTGTTTTCATTTTTACGCAAGCTTAAAACAAAAAAAAAATATGCTTGGGATAGATTTTATTTTTACACAAGCTTAAAACTAGCCAAAACTATGCTTGGACCTAGTTTCATTTTTACACAAGATTGAACTAGAGGAAACTATGTTTGAGGAAGTTGGTTTCATTTTTACACAAGCTTGAACCAGAGAAAACTATGCTTGCGACTTCCCAATGCATAAACCAGGGATGGTTGGTACTTAGCCCCCAACTTAAGAAGCTAGTGACTTAACTTCAGCATGAAGTCCAGAGGCTGTAAGCATTTCCCCCCAAGATTTATCTCATCCAATGACATAGGCAGATGAAATGAAGCTTCAAATACTATATGTAACTAAGTACTTGACTCGATCGAAGAGGGGGAAAATCTGTTTCATTTTTTAACGAGCTTGACACAGGAACGTGAACTATGTTCAAGAATCCAAATTCAATCCCTAGACCTCTGTTTAATTTTTTAACGATCTTGACATAGAAACATGAACTATTCTCATGAGCTTTGTTTCATTTTTTAACGAGGTTTCTACAGAGACGCGAAAACTATCCTCACAGCTGGTTTCATTTTTTAACGATCTTGAAATCAGAAAACCATGCTCAAGGCTCTCTTCTTGATCATGGCTTCCAAAAGGACAATGCTCCAGAAGGACACCATGACAAGGGAAAAAACTTGGTCATGGATTCCAAGAGATCTTCATTTGATGGAAGAAACACACTATGGAAGGAACACATGTCGATGGTTGCAATGTGGGTAAGGAGATCAGACTCTAAAATCCCTATGGAAGAGATCACCATGTCAACTACCAAATCCAAGTCATAAGAGACTGAGCTTACAATTAGAGTCTCATATTTGTCAGCAGTTGAAGGCATGGGAGACAACACCACATAATTGACCTATGGCGGGGTCGATACTGTATGCATATAAGAACAGTTTAGGGAGGTTATTGAGTTGATGGTCAAGTCAGGGCCAACGAATGAAATTTTATCAATAGTCACAATTCTTCCATCGTGAGGGAAAGATATCACACGAAAAAGAGTGGACACTATAGCTTTCATGGCATAGACATAATCTCGCCCAAGGAGTAAATCGAAATCCAAGGGGTCTTGGACTACCATAACATCAATAAAGACAATTTTGCCTCCCAAAATTACGGGAAACTGAGGAAGGACCCCTAAAGGATGACTAGTTCTTATGTTAAAAGCCAACATATTCTAGGTAACCGACGCAAGATGAGGATAACCCAAAGCTTTCCAAGCAATAGAGGACAAAATACTAACCGACACACCTTCATCTATTAATGTCTGAGGAACGTCCCGACCACAAACCTGCACTGTAATCTTGAAAGGAATGTGAGAGGGAAGATGAGGTCCAATTAGCGCACCCCAATAAAAAAGGATGGTCTCATTACTTGGAGGGGGTTCCACGGGAGAAGGAGGAATGACCCTTAGCTCGGTAGATTTTGTATCAATGAGAAAAACGTTGGCAGTATCGAGTTTACTCTCTAGTGGGAGAGTAGGATCGACTGATGAAGAGATCAGAAAAACCACTTGGGTTGCATTATCCAAGGGGAGAATGGGGTCGACGTATGGAAATAGATCGACTACTTGGGTTTCACTCTCTAACGAGAGAATGGGATCGACCAAGGATGGGATCGGATCGACCACTTTGTCAAGTGGTACAAATAAGGACGTGACTAGATTGACTACATGATCAACTAGACTAAACGACGAAGGGACCGAATTGATCATTCCATCAACTATAGGTGGGTTGAGATTAAGCTTGCGATAAGCAGCTGGAAGTTGAGGTTGGGAAACAATCATGTCTTCCAGTAATTTCGAGGCTTCGTCCATATGAGGGAAAAGGTGAGTTTGATGACTCCCTCCGCATAACATACACGAGAACTTGACTATACTTTTCTTCTTCCCATCGGTATCCTGACTAGTTGATGGAATGGAATCAACATGTTGTTCAGAGGCTAACAACATGGGTCGGCGAGGGTGTGTATACCATGCCTCTATAACCTTGGATAGACCAGGGAAATCCTTAAGAAGATGGCTACCCTTACAAAGCCTACAAGGGTACTTGGGCTTACAGGTTGTTTATGTTGATTAAGGTTGGTTGTCATTGATGTCAACCCTTGAAGAAAGACCCGTAGCACAAAGTTTTGGGTAATGGACCCAATAGTGTTTGATGTAAATATGACTCATTATTGTTTTGTCATGGTTGATAAGAAGTAAAT
>ML828067.1:65089-75213 GCA_009831015.1 Picea engelmannii | reverse complement strand
TTAAATAAAAGAATTACAAAATAAGAAAGTGTCAGGTCGGCCCTAATGTTAAAAGGAAGTGACATAAAGGGTATAAATACATATTATACATTCATTTTATACACACAAGTCAAATTTCAGAGGAAATCTGAAGTAAAGAAGGTTGGATTTCAAGGGAGGATGAAGTCTTTTGGTGATGTGTTCTAAGGTATGTTATTTACAGGTCATCTTACCATTTTCGCTATAAATTTTTTTCTAGAAAGATTCAGATGGTGAAATTGATATGGTATTGAGAAGACATATCTAGGTACCTGTGGTAAAAACTTCAGTTATTCATTCGCTATAATTTTGGAGATACACTATGTGGAAGCTAGGGTTTTTGACTAGTCCTGAAGCTAGTCATAAACATGTGTGTCGGGTAAAAAAGTCATAACTTCATAATCTGATGTTAAATATTGAGCGCGGGGCATTCTATATAAGTTCGCTCTCCTGAATAAACCAGAATTGAATAAGGTTTACCATTCTCTTTATAACTTTTTTTTGGGGAGGATTCAAGGAGTGAAACTTGGAGGAGTTTCAGAGAATACATTGATTAATATTATATACAAGATCAAATTATTCTAAGAATTGAAGAATTGCAGAAGTTGAAGAAGTCTTAGGAAGCATTATTAGGTTCTATGTGATGGTTGGTTGATGGTGATGATTTAATGTAAAATTTTATTATCTCTCATATATTCTTGGGTGAAAGGAAGGGGAAAGGATGGAGAGGTCAAATCTCTCTTGATATTGGAGGATTGTATATTCCTCTTGGAGATTTATCCCTCCCTTTATATTTGGAAGTTGTAGCTACCTTTGGAAGTCATTACTTCCCTTCAAAAATAACTATTGATTATTTCTCATATATTGTGCATGGTGTATTGATCTAGCTATTATACTAGTGTTCATTTCTCATTGTATATAATTGAATTGTTTAAGTATAATTTGAAAAAGTTTTTAAATTGTACTTGATACTGATTCAACCCCCTCTAAGTATCAATAATGTCAACTTCGCAAGGTTGCAAATTTTGCATACAAAATAAATTTGGGGAATTTCTTCGACTACTCCATGCTCTATGTGTTTGGAAGACACCCCAATTATAGATTTCAAGCCATGTCAACTACCAAAAACATATGGGAAATGCCCAAAAAATGCATCAGAATTTTAGGACCTATAAAATTGTAGTAGAACTATCAAGATGTGGAACCATTCTGAGTCAGTGAAAGAGGTGGGTGTCCATTGATATCCATCTAGATTAGAGCTATTGAAATTTCATAGGAGATGAGGGATTGATACCCATAGCAAAGCACCTCAAATAGGTAGAATCATGTAGAAACATGGATAGCTATATTTTAGCTATGTTGTAACACATGAAGATAAGTTTCCTACTTATTTTATTGGTGGTAGATGTGGATAGAATAAACCAAGGAGTAATTATCTTAGGAGGGAACCTCAAGTGATGGCCCAATAGCTTCCACAAGGTTTTTCAAGTGACTAAGAATTTTTGAGTCATGATTGAAGATAATAGTGAATAGTAAGGAAAACTGACACCATACATGCTCGAAAAAACAACTTACTAGCTTAGAAGCATGTATGTTTTTGTGGCATAAAATAACTATAAACATTCTAGAAAACCTACATACAACAACAAATATGTAATTGTGCTTCCGCTTCCAAAGAGTAGTGACAAATTCATTAATAAAGTCCATGGATATGTATTCCCAAGGATATGAGGGAACTGGAAATAGTTGGTACAAGGTAATGTTTATATTAGAAGGTTTAGATGAGGTAATATTTCTATTAGAAGGTTTAGATTGAATGCATAAAGAAATGTATCTTTGAAAAAAATATTATACATTATTCATCACATAAGGGAAATAACAAGACTATGAGGGAACTAGAAGTGGTTGGTGCAAGGTAATATTTCGATTAGAAGGTTTAGATTAAATGCACAATGAAATGTATCTTTGCATAAAATCTTCTACATTCTTCCTCGTAGAAGGACAATATAAATATCTCTATAAATGTTGCAATGTATTCAACGTGTCAAAATGACCACCACATGAAAAAAAGTGTCTGTGTTGAAACAATTCGAACGTGAAGCTAATTTAATTTTTTGCAACAATCATCTTCAAATGTATAATAATGGAAATGAGTTTGATTTACCAATGTAGGTTGTTGTATAGAGGTGAGAATCGACCTAAAGTGTGAAAAGGATAAAGCTTCCAATATTGATATGTAGCAAATCTAGTATGGAGAATATTCAAAATATTGAAAGGAGGTTTGCTCCACATAACATTAACTTTATTAGTAGTCCCCCTTTTTGAATGAATAATGACATGAAATTATTGAAGATAAGAAGCTCATTTAAAGTGCCTTTGTTCTTGAATCTTATATCATGAATTCAAAAACATGAGGGGCATATCATCAATATTGAGGATTGTTTTCATACCAAGGATGTAGTGCCTTCATTTTTTGAGTTCTTGAAATCTTTATCATATGTGTTATAGTTTTATTCCGTTGCAAACAATGTTTTGAATTATATGCAATTGAGGCCTCCCTATGTAAGAACCGCACCTATGGTATAATATAATGCATTTGTTTATATTTCATAAAACTAATTTAAATAGAGAAAAGCAAGTGGAGATGAGAAAATAAAATCTTTAAAATGCTAAAATGCTTTAGTTGCTACAACAATCCATGAGAGATGATTTTCATTGTATAGTTAATGAAGTGTCTTGGTAATGTGAGAGATGCCAAATATTATTTTTTGTAAAACTTAATATCACTAAGGAATATTTTCAAATCTATAATATTAGATGGAGTTGGCCAATTCTTAAATACTTTTACCTTTTAGGATTTGCATGTACAACATTGTGGTTAATAACAAAATCGAAATGGTGAATGGAAATTTTTCAAAGAATGAATTTTTTTATTTTGTGTTGAAATTTATTTTGGAGTAGAAGAGCAAGAGTAATCTAAATATGTTGAGCATGACCCTCTCATTTTTCATTTAGACTAATATGTCATCTAGATATATAACTATAAATTAACTCAAATGTGGGTGAAGTATGTCATTGATAATTGCCATGAATGTGGCCAAAGCACTAGAGGCCAAAAGGCTTGACTAGCAACTCAAAAAGATGATATATTTATTTAAAATCTATTTTCAAATCCTATGAAGGGTCAATGCATACTTAATGATAGCCAACAAATAGGTTAATTTTGTTGAAATATTTTCCTCCTATTAAACTAGTATAGGAGATCATTGATCTTGGGTAGTGGGTAGAAATTTTTCATAGTTGTCTTATTCAATTCTCTATGATTTATACATAGTATCCATTCATTATGCTTTTTCTTTAGTATAATTAGGACTAGAGAAACAAAATGAGAATTGATGGGATGTATCTTACCATCTTCAATATTTTTTTGCAACTGCTTCTCTACCTTTATACTCTCAATAAGAGTGGTGCAATATATAGGAAAATTAAGGAGTAAATAACATAAAACCAAAGAAATTTCATGTTGGATGCTTCTAAGGGGAGGAAATCCTATATGTTCTTAAAAAAAAATTAAGTATGCATCTATAATAGCCTAAACACTCGAAGGAAGGAGCTTCCCTAATTTATACTTTGTTGAATAGAAAGAATAAGTAATTCCATGCCTTGATAATGAGAGAGAGTCACTTAATTAGAAGCCTCTTTGATGGAGCAACCTCCTTTTACAATATATAAAATGCACAAGAAAATATGCTTATTCAAATGAATCTTCTTTATTTATAAATAGGAGATAAAGAAGGCATGATGTATCCTACACTCTAGGCCAACTTAACTATAACTAATATAATTAATGAAAGAGGGTCAGGACCCTAACATAGCCCCCTATTTTAAAATTATTTCCCCTCAAAGCTTGTAATTGAGGGCATTTCTTCCTGAATTACTCACCATGTGGCTTCTTCTAGAGGCATATTCTTCCATTTGATTAGGTACTCCATAATGGTTCTATTTTTAAGAGAAAGTGAATGTCCATCTATAATTCTTTCTAGTTTAAGAATGAATTTTATTTCTTCATATAATTTTGGAAGTTTAAGCTATAGTAGCATAGTCTATCCCAAAAGCTTTAAGCGAGAGACATGAAAAACCTTATGCATGCATGAAGAAGGATTTCTTGTAGGGTCAATAAAATTTTGAAGCTAGTTTTTTATTCTTCTTCTATGTAGCTTCTTATTCTTCTTATGTGTGAGTAGATTTCTTATGCAGTTGGAGTCTCAAATATACCTAATCCTCCACCTTAAATTGTCTCACTTACAATTGTACGGTCCATAAAGGGTCGATTGAAAACCTAGTCCACATTACATTAAATAGCCACCATACTTATCCTACTCTTAACTCTAATGAACCCATAGACCCTTATTACATTAGTAGAGAGGATTCCAACATCAACAAAATGGCTACTAAAACCCCAAATTCATCACTTTTTCAATGACAAGGGTCAAAGATAAATATTTATATAAACACAATTTGCTAAAATGTGCTTATATCAATTGAGAATGATATATAATAGTCATAGCCTTAATCTATTCTTTTGTTTCCCTTTACAGTGGATCCACTTTGTTTCTAATAGAAGTGATCACTTTAAATATACATATGATCATATTTTACACAGTATAAATGCTATGCTAGTGTGTTGGTTCAATGCACATGTAAGAAAACGGTGTTTAATAGTTTGAATCATGTTATCCTCATATTAAACTTGAAAATAGCCAAATCCTATCATTTTAATATAATTTTTTCCAATTTGTTTTTATAACGAGTAGTATTTAGAAGTGGGAGGAGGTACAGTGGATCATAGGTTGTGTTACAAGTGCAAATTATGTTGTTTTGGTGAATGGCTCTCCGACTGATTTTTTCAAAAGTTATAGAGGTATAAGACAAGGTTGTCCACTTTCTCCTTTGTTGTTTCTTTTGGTTGTGGAAGGTTTTAGTAGATTGGTGAAGAAGGAAAACTCATAAGGTAAATCTTTCGAATTAAAGTAGCAAAAGAGTTAGTCATTACTCACATGTTCTTCGTTGATGATGTGGTGGTTTTGGGGGTCGGTGCAGTAGAGGAATGGCTTGAACTTAAGCATTTCTTATCAGTTTTTTGTCAAGCATCGTGGATGGAGATAAATTGTCATAAATCATGTTTTCTTTATAATAATCTTGAGAGTGAGATTTTTCCAAGAAATGATGAGATTTTTGAAATTCCTATAGTTCATCTTGATTGTGGAATGAAATACTTAGGGTTTCACCTAAACCCTAATGACTATAGGATTTCTGATTGGACTTGGCTTCTTCAGAAGTTTGAGAAAATAATAGACCATTGGGCTTATCGTTGGCTTTCTCTAGGTGGAAGAATGATCTTAATTAAGTTAGTCCTTCAAAAAATTTTGGTATATTGGCTTAGTTTAGCAAAGCTACCAGCAAAAATTAAGTCAAATATTCATCAAATATGTACAAGCTTTCTTTGGAAAGGAGCAAGGAAATCTACAGGTTTTCATCTAGTAAAATGGGAAATGGTTTCCAAACCAAAATTCCTTGGTGGTTGGGGATTTAGAAACCTTCATTGGTTTTCTCAAGCGTTGGTTGTTAAGTCTCTTTGGAGAGCTCTGTTTGGCTCTGGGTTTAGTAAAGTGATGGTCAAGAAATATCTTAAAGGAAAGGATGTGATCTTCTGGTTGTGTTATGGCTTGTATAAATTTTATGTTTTATCAAATTTTTGGAGAAATCTTTTGGATTCTTTGCCTTTGTTAAAAAATTGGTTTGCATGGTCTGTGGGCAATGGAGACCGAGTACTACTTGGACAAGATCCTTTTGTAGGTTGTGGATCTTCATATAAGTTATCATATGCTTTGATTCATCACCTAAAGTCTTTAAAGGTTTTTTATTTAGCTCATATTGGATCGTCCTCGGCATTAAATACTTCAGGCTCACATGATTGGTTAACAACAGAATATCTGAGAATTGAAGGTGATTTGGCCTTGGAGTGGAACGAATATTTTATGATGCTGAGAAGCAGTGGGGTAGCATGTAGTACTGAAGAAGACTCTTTAGTATGGACTTGGAACCAATCTAATGGAACAATATCTGTGAAATCAGTGTATGATGCACTAGTGACTCAGAATTTGTTGGTAGATCATATGTGGTGGCACAAAGCCATTTGGAAATTACAAGTGCCTGTCAAAATCATCCTTTTTGTCTGGCTTTGCTTTCATGATTGCATTTTGACTGGGGAAAACTACAGGTGCAGAGGTGGAATTGGGCCTTCAGTGTGCAGTTTATGCTTAAAAGATGAAGAAACAACCCAACATTTGTTTGTGAATTGTGGGGTATCACGGATTATATGGAAAGAGGTTTGTGAACATTTTAGGATAAATGGATCCTAGAATATTGTGCCTTTAAATGAAAATTTAATGACTTGGTTCTTTTCATATCGAAGGCATAAGACATTTCCTTTCTTTGTTATGTGGGGCATCTGGAGAAACAATATTTTCTTTGAATTTTTTTTTAGAAATGATTATGGCCTAGTTTCTAAGATTTTGTTGGCTATTAAGGAGTTTCCATGTGGTTCTAGAGATACTCACTTTGATTTCTTTTTGAGCTCGGTTTATTTTGGGGAGAATCCTTTAGGCTTTTTTTATGGTGTTCTTGCTAGGGGGATTGTGGAGTTGGTATTGTTATAAAACTTAGTGGTTCTCATTTCTTTAGAATACATCTTGCAGTTGGATCTGGTTCAAATATAAAAGTTGAGTTGCTTGGTTTGTGGAGTCTCTTGAACTTCGCACTGATATTTCATATTGAAGATTTAATGGTGGTGGGATACTCAAAGGTTGTTCTGGATTGGTTTGTTGGAAAGTCTCAGTTGAACATCTTGAACTTACAACCATGTTTAAAGAAGGTTCTTGAGTTAAAGCAATCTTTTATATGGACTCAGTGTTTCCATGTGCACAGGCAGTTCAATTCCATGGCAGATTCACTCTCAAAGCAAGTTCTTGGGAAGGAGCAGGGGTGGTTATTTTTTGAAGAAGTTATCGAAGACCTTGTGATCAACTTAGGATCCTTCTACATTTTCTGAACATTTTCCTTGTTTAAGGTTTCTCTTACGAGATGTCTGATTTTGAAGATAGGACAAGTTTCTTTTTAGTATTGTCTTAATATTATGGTTTTTCTATGACTGTTATGGATTAATGTCCATATCTGTTAGACTTGGCTTTGTAGAGGATAGTATTGCTTTGCTGAACTGTTGCTTTTATGATAGATGCAGTCATATCTTAGATAAAATATGCGAAACAAACAACACGGTGAGGCTATGCTCGCTTCTATATTATTCAATGAAGACGGATTACATCCTTATATAGGAAAAGACTCTACCGAGTCGCTTACATGCAAACCAAAGACAACTAGACTCTCAACTATGAACTGACTCTGAACATGCCTACAATTGAAGCTTATAACTGGTGCTTACAACTGACGCTTACTCCATTATTTCCAAGTCTCCAACTTAATGGAGAATGGATTGACTTCTACACCTAACATCTCCCTAAACAATTCAAACTTAATCTTTCCAAGAGGCTTAGTGAAAATATCAGCAACATTTTCACTAGTGTTACAATACATAAGAGCTATTTCATTTGAATGCAACTTTTCTAGAACAAAATGAAACTGAGCTTCAACATGCTTTGTCCTTGCATAAAAAATCGGATTCTTCACAATATTGATTGAACTTTGATTATCACATCTGATCATCGTAGGTTCCTTTCGTTCTTCTCCAACATCTTGAAGAAGTCTTCTTAACCAAACAACTTCACAAGTTGTTGCACACAAGGCTTTATATTCTGCTTCAGTAGAAGACAAAGATACAATAGGATGCTTTTTACTGCTCCATGAAATAACCTCGGATCCAATGCTGAACGCATATCCAGTGGTTGATCTTCGATCATCCAGATTGTCATCCCAATCATAATTTGAATAACTTGTCAACTCAACATCAAATGCATCAGTATATTTAATACCATAATCAAGTGTACCTTTTAGATACCTGAGTACTGCCTTTGTTGCATTCCAATGGATTTCATGAGGTTTCACCATGAACTAACTTAACACACTCACAGAATATGAAATATCAGGTTTAGTTGTGGTGAGATAATTCAGGCTACCCACCATTTGTCTATACACAGTGCCATTCACTTCCTTCGAACCATTATCACAAGAAAGTTTCACATTCTGTTGCATGGGAACAGTAGAAGACTTACACTGATCCATTTTAAATCTCTTAAGTATTTCTCTAATATACTTACTCTGACAAACAAAAGTTTGGCCTGCATTTCCCCAAACTTTAAGACCTAGGTAGTAATGTAACTCACCAAGATCTTTCATTTCAAATACCTTTGATAACTGCTCCTTGATTTCATCAATTAACTTCTCTACATTTCCTGTAACTATTAAATCATCAACATATAATGAAATCAATACTATATACCCCCGTTCATCAAATTTAGTATACAGATTTGGATCACTTTTGCTCCTCATAAAACCCTGATGAAGAAAGAAAGAGTCTATCTTCTCATACCATGACCTAGGTGCATGTTTTAGTCCATACAATGCTTTCTTTAACTTACACACTAAGTGTTCTTGCCCCTTTTCAACAAACCCTTCAGGTTGAGTAAGGTAAACCTCTTCCTTTAACTCACCATTCAAAAATGCAGATTTAACATCTAACTGGTGCAGCTTCCAATGGTACTTTGTAGCTAAAGCAATTAACATTCTGATAGTATTCAATTTAACTACTGGTGCAAATGTTTCAGCATAATCAATACCTTATGTTTGTGAATACCCCTTTGCCACCAGTCTAGCGTTATACTTATCTATACTACCATCTGATTTAAACTTGGGTTTGTATATCCATTTGCATCCAATGGGCTTCTTATGTTTAGGCAACTCAGTCAATTTCCAAGTATTTTTTTTCATTATAGATTCATATTCTTCCTCCATTGCAGTTCGCCATTCATCATGTTCATTAGCTTCATCAAAACTCATGGGTTCTATGACATTCAAAATGCTACTCATTAGGGCATAGTCTTTATACCTCTCAGGAAGCCGAATCTGTCTTAAAGATCTTCTCAACTGATTATCTTCCTCCCCACTTTGTGAAGATCTGTCTTCACCTCTAGGTGAACTATGACTACTTGAATTGTCCATATCACCGAGTCCTTCTTGTTGTTGTTGTCGCTGCGGGGATGGTTGTTGTTGTGTGGGCTGTTGTTGTTGCTGCTCTTCTTTAACTCCTTCATCAAGAAGTCTTTGCCATTCCTCATGACTGTTGTCGTCATGATTTCTTGCTTCCTGCTCATGGAAAAGTACATATCTACTTGCAAATACTTTGTGAGTAGCAGGATCAAACAGTTTGTATGCTTTAAATTCAGAACAATACCCAATGAAAATACATTTAGTGGCTTTAGCATCCAATTTCCTCCTATTCTCTTTTGTAATATGTGCAAAAGCCTTACACCCAAATACTTTCAAATTATTAACAGCGGGTTTGGAACCATACAAGGCTTTGAAAGGAGTAACATTATCAAGACACCTTGTTGGACTTCTATTCTTTAAATAAACTGCAGTATTTATGGCTTCAGCCCAAAATGCATTTGAGAGATTCTTACCTTTCATCATACTGCGTGCACACTTTACCAGAGTTCTGTTTTTCCTTTTAGCGACTCTGTTTTCCTGTGGACTGTGAGGTACTGTAAACTGTTGTACTATTCCATTATCTTTGCAATATTTGTTGAAGTCCCCTTATTTATACTCTCCCCCTTGATCTGAATGGAGGATTTTGATGGATTTTCTTATCTGCTTTTCCACCATGGTTCTGAATTCCTTAAAGTACTCGAAAACATCACATTTTCGTTTAAGGAAGTAAACCCATGTGTGTCTCGTGCAATCATCAATAAATAACAGAAAGTAAAATGCACCTCCTAAAGACCTCGTCTGCATAGGCCCACAAACATCAGTATGCACAAGATCTAACACATCTCTCTTTTTCTTATCAGGATTAGAGGGGAATTCATCTCTGT
>ML828067.1:14889-55283 GCA_009831015.1 Picea engelmannii | reverse complement strand
TATATATATATATATATATATATATATATAATAATCTATATCTATATAAGTTTTGAGTTTTGAGTTTTAATGAATTGAGTGAGATTACAACTAACTTAAAACCATTTTAAATGATCAAAACATTTACACTTCAAAATATTCAATCTTTCTCAATGCTTGATAAATTTGGAGTTAAGATGGATCTTTGTTAATCTATCTTCGAGTCCATATTATGATGACATTAATTATTTATAATGATGATGGAAATACTAATAATAATCTATCGGTACACTCAAGATTTATAAGTGATTGTGAACATTTTTTATTATTACATCGCATAATACTATTAAATGTAGGTATCCATATCAAATAAAATTCAATATATAATACACACATTTCCATCTATAACAGTCATTAAGTTGAAGGAAGCGAAGTGATGGTGTCGCTCTTCCCCTGGTGAGCGGTAGCTAGGGTTTAACCCTAGATGCTCGTGGCCTCTTCCCGAGTCGGGCTTGCATCCTGTTCCACTCTTCTTCATCGGCAATGGTCGTGACTATGTCCATCTCTACTGGTGCCCCATGCAGTGGGGCCTTTCCTTCCATCTCTGTGTCCATACCAGTTTTTGTTTCGCAGTCTGAGGCCTCTTTTCATGATGGTGTTCAATGGGACTCTGGTCCTTCTTATTCATCTCTTCTAGTTCAAGAATCCCCTCCCCTTGTCATTCCCATGGGACAAGATGCTAAGGAAGAGGATGTAATATCCCTAATTCCGTAGATCAGAATATGTATCTCAAATGCCTATTATTTGCAGTCGAAACTGATACACTTTAGGTTTCTGAATGTGTTTAGAAATTTAGTTTTAATATGTGTGGTGATTTTACATGTGGAACAGTTGTTTAATAGTATATAATCAAGCATGAAATATATAAAGAACATAGAACAACTGCAATCTATGTATTATGAAATAAGACTGAATATAATGTTGCATGCGGTGAAATAAAAATGAATCTCTCGGCAAGATCAGAGATAGATGGATCTCAACTGGAATACAATATAGAAACTAAAACAATAATACCTGGAACCAGAAGAATGGTGTTGGATCAATAGATGAGAAATATGAACTATTGCATTCTACGACAAATCACACGACAATTGTTGCAAGATTGGAAAGTTTTTCCTAGTGGCTAAACTCCTCGGATCTACTTGGAATATGTCTCAAACAATGCGCCTTGACCTCATACACACTCCCAATGTCTTTCAAATAGAATATCGACCCTTTGTTGGTCTGTATTGACCCCAGATGGGATCCCTTAGGGGGTTGCGCCCCTATTGTTGCACCCTAGTGATTCCACCGTCAGAATATAGTTATATATATCTCAAATTGAGCGCCCTGGTATCCTCTATAATGGGTCGGAAGGGTTTCCTTGGATCTAATATGGTGATCTCACGGGAACCCTAAATGTATCCTCCCCAACTATTGTGCCCTCACTAGCTAATAGATGTGCCCAAGAGGACCCTCCTTTAGAATATGACTATTAATAGCTCAAAATATGTTCCCTACCTTCCTCTCAACTGGGTCAGAAGGAAATCTATGAATTCTTTCGATGCGGGATGAGCTAACCCTTAGAGTCTCCCAGCACTTGTGCCCTTCTCCTGATGAAGTGTGCACTAGTTGTCTGAACCTATAAATTGTTGTTGCAAAGCAATGAAAGATCTGGATGATCTTCCCATTGACTAGGGTGTCTCTCTCAACATCGAAATCAACCCATTGGTGTCTTCCTCCTAGAATCCACAATCTCCATTGATTCTCCTGAACCTGGGTAATCTACTCAGAGTTCAACTATCAAATCATAAGATGCATAATGAAGAATTAGGTCGCGTTTCCTCCTTATATACTCCTCCAAAACCCTAATTCGTTGTTGAATTATATTCTTAGCTCCCTCACTTATGCACCCTTCTATTTTTAGCTCAAAATCACTTGAAGGTACTTTTACCCACTTTTTCACTTAATGTCACTTTCAAATTATAACATTATCTAGTGAAGTAACGTCAAATGACCGTGTTTTCCCCTATATCTCCCTCGCTATAGTCTAACATGGATGTGTAGACTATTAATCCCTCCTCTCTAGAGCTCCTACTCGGAAAGGGACATTACATTCCTCACCTCAAGCAATACTATTCCAGGGTGTTGTGATACCTGCTCACTCTCCCAAGTAGTGCCCTCCACTGGAAGCCCTCTCCATCTGATCAAACACTCCCTGATGACCCTGCTCCTCAATATCCACTCTCGAAACTCTAGTACCTCCTCCAGAACCAAATCTAGATGCCCCTCCTCGTCCAAAGGTGGAATCTCCTCTGAAGTGCTGATGAATTGTCCTACGGCTTTCATGAGACAAGAAACGTGGAACACATTGTGAATCTGGCTCCCATCTGGAAGCTCTAACTTGTAGGCAACTTATCTTACCCTGTGTATGATCCTGTAAGTCCCATAGAATCTCGACTTGATATTTTCCGCCCCACTCTTCTTCAGATATGACTGCATGTAAGGTTATAGCCTCAGGAATACCAGATCCCCAACCTTGAAGCTATGCTCTATCTTGTGTCTTTCTTCTCTCACCTTCTACCTATTATGCCTCATCTGCAGATTCTATTTGAGTACTTTGAGAATCTCTTGACTCTCTACGATCCAATCTTTGTCTTTGGGATCCCGATTATCTCTGAAAACCAAGTCAATCAAAGTGGGAGTATAATACCCATATAATTCTCAGAAGGGGGTCATGTTGATGGACATGTGGAAGGTGGTGTTGTAACAATGCTCTCCTAGATGTAGCCACCTCAACCACTCTCTCCGTTGTTCGCTCACATAGTTCCTCAAGTAACCCTCAACCCACTTGTTGACTATCTCTATATTCCCATCATTCTAAGGGTGGTAACTGGTGTTGGGTGTCAACTTTGTCCCCACCAATATGAATAATTGCCTTCAAAACATGTCGATAAACCGATTGTCCCTATCACTGACGATGTTATGTGGAAACCCATGCAATTTGAAAACCTCTTTGAAGAATAGCTTGGCCACCTGTACTGCACTATAATATGTTGGAATTGCATAGAAATGTGAAAACTTGGTCAATCTGTCGACCAACACATAGATACAATCCTTACCTTGAACCTTGGGTAGGCATGTAATGAAGTCCATGGAGATGCTTTCCCATTTCTGCTCTGGAATGGGAAGTGGTTGAAGTAACCCTACTAGAAAAGTCTACTTTAAATTTTTTTGTTGACAAGTCACACACTCACTCATATGTCTCATCACATCTTGTTTGAGACCCTTCCAAGAGAATCTCTCTCTGACCTGCCTGTAGGTTTTGAAAAACCCTTGATGGCCTACTACTGGGGAGTCATATAATGCATCAAAACTCTTCTTCATGAGACCCAATCCTAACACTAGGTAGACTTGATATTTGTAGAAGATGATGTCATCAATGACTCTGTACCTTTCGTCATGTACCTACCCATCCAAAATTTCACACGCGAACTTGTTCTTGGAATATTCCACTAACAAGTGTGATTTCCAATCTGTTGAAATCTCCATCAAAGAACAAGTTGTTGGTCTCCTAGACAGTGCATCCACCATGATGTTCTTCTTACCCTTGACATACTCTATGTCAAAATCAAAGGCCTGGACTTTTGTCACCCAATTCTATTAACGCTCACCGAGATCCTTCAGCTTGAGTAAATACTTCGAGTTGTTATGGTTTGTCTTGACCACAAATTTGTTTCCCACCAAGTATTGTCTGAATTTGGTCAAGGCATGCATGATTGCAAGAATTTCCTTGTCATAGATCTAGTATAGCCTCTCAGGTTGAATGAGCTTCCTGCTCTCAAACATAATGGGGTGTCCTCCCTGCATTAACACTACTCTGATCCCCTCTCCCAATGCATCACACTCCAATACAAACAGTAGCGTGAATTCTGGCAATGCTAAAACTGGGCACGTACCCATGACTTCCTTCATGTGATCAAATGCCCTTTATGACTCGTCAGTCCAGATGAAGGCCCCTTGTCTAGTGAGATCAGTGAGTGGTTCCCCCAACTATGAAAAACCTCTCACAAACCTCATGTAATAGTTGCATAGCCCAAAGAAACTCCTCAACTCTGCCATGTTCTTGGGCGTTGACCAATCCAAAATGGCCTTGATATTCTCCCGGTGCACCTATACCCCATGTGCATTGATAATGTGGCCCAAATAAAGCAACTCTGTCATGCCAAACTCACACTTTGACTCCTTTGCATATAGTGATTGGGACTCCATGATGTTGAGTACCTCACCCAAGTGCATCGAGTTCTCCTACCATGTCTTGTTGTAGACCAAGATGTCATCGAAGAATACCAATACTAATTTCCTCAAGTGATCCCTGAAAATATGGTTCATGCAAGACTGAAATGTAGCTGGTGCATTGGTTATCCCAAATGGCATAACCAGAAACTCAAAATGACCACAGTGGCATCTGAATGTTGTATTCTCTATATCCTGCTCTCGAATGCAGATCTGATGATATCTAGAGCGTAGATCAATATTAGAGAAGTAAATTACCCCATGTAGTTCATCCATCAACTCATCAATGCATGGGATAGGATACTAGTTTTTTATGGTTTTCTTGTTCAAATCCTGGCAGTCTATACACATCCTCATTGTACCATCCTTATTCAGGACTAATAAAACTGAAGAAGTGAATGGGCTAATGTTGGGTCTGATGTATCCCATTGCTAGATATTCCTTGGTTTATTTCTCTATATCATCCTTGGACCTCCGAGGATGACAATAGGGTGTTGTAATCATGGGTTTATCACCCTCCTCCAACTCACTGGTGTGCTCAAACCCCCTGTTAGGTGGTCTCCTTGGTGGAATCCAACCAAAAACATGTTGATGTCTCCTCAACAAAGTCATGATCTATGTCTAATACTGTTGTTGACCATCTGAATCCCTCCATGTGGTGATCAAGCACTCTGCTGCATAAGCTACCTCCCCTTGCCTGAAGATCCTCTCCATCCTCTTGGCCAAAATTTTCATGGGTGCCCTTGTCGACATGCCCCTCAGCACAACCCTCTTCCCCTGACTGTCTCTGAACCCCATCTCAAGGGTTTGGTAGTTGCTCGTGATCTTTCCCAAGGTGATCAACCACTAAACTCCCAACGCCACACATGTGTTAGATAAGTCAACTACATAAAATGTGTCTTTCATGGTGTAGTTACCTAGCTTTACCTCCAAGCCCAAGACTTTTTATATACACTCCATTGTGTGGCCATCTACTACTGCAACATCAAACCTCTCAAAATCCTTTGTCTGAAGTGCTCACCTCGATACCAATGAAGCATCAATGAATTCGTGGGTGGCCCCACCATCTATTAGGGAAATTGATCGATGTCCCTCAATAGTCCCTTTGATCTGAAGGGTTTCATACCTGGGAATACTAGAAAGGGTCGTTATGAATCCTCCCTTTGTTGGTGCTTGTCTATTATCCTTTTCATGAGGTTTTTGTACTACCAATGGTTGGGCCCCTCCTGATGTCGGTGGTCTCCATGGAGGCTACTCCTCCACATGTGATGGCTCCTCCTCTAAGCTAGTGGATCCACTATCATGTTCCTCCTCATCACTGTCCACATTGTTTGTTGCCACCTCAATATAATGGATCTCTCCTTTTCCCATGCACTTGTGGTCGGGGACCCAAGGATCCTTCCAGGTGAAGCAGAGATTCTTCCTTATAATATTTCACTTCGTCTCATCATCCAACCTTTCCTTCCCCTTCCACTCTCTTTAGAATGGCTTCCTATCTCTATCCTTCTATGGAAAAAAGGGTTTGGAGAAAGTTTTAGTTTTTGGCACTTAGTCTTCTAGTTCTCTAGTGCATAGGATGGAATCTTGTAATATGTGAAGCATGTACGCCTTCACTCATCCTCTCAAGGGTTCTATGAGCCCCTCTGTGAAAAGCATGACCAAACTAGGATCTGAAATATCTGTCATCACCATGGATACCCTCTAGAACTCTGTGATGAATGCTTATGGCGTTCTAGTCTGCCTCAACTAAGATAAATTGTTGATATGGATCTTTGGATCGCTCCTATCAAACCTCTACATGATCCTCTTTGTGAACTCCCTGTAAGAAGTGATGTGACTGTGACCTAACATCATCAGTCCATGATGCCACCACTCATGTGTTCACCCTTTAAATGCATGGTAGTGAAATTGATGGCCTCAGTCTATGTCATCTAGTTGAGCTTGTAGTACGTGTCTTGTTTTTGTACCCAAGCTCTGGCAGTGCATTTGGATGATCCGTCGAAAGAAGGTATAGTGAGTTTACCAACTTTCTAGATGAAGTCTATGTTATGCCCTTGTTGTTGTTGTCCTCCCCTTTGAGTATCTATGGGACGGTTCTTGAGCCTGAGTCCACAATACTCGACTAGGGTCATATCCTGACAAAATTTTTGTCCCAATGTTGCATACTCTCTCATATACTCAGTAATATCCTCTTCCTATGTGGGTTGCCTCTATGTTATCGGTTGTTGTGTTGTTGTTGGGGGTGCCCTATGGAAAATGGGGAATAATGGTCTGGGAATCCTACTTGAAGAATCATATGTTCTAGTAGGTGAATGGGGTCTGCTGACTGCTCCTGATTTCCCCTGTGCTGTATTTGGGGCCTATGTTCTTGTTGTGCTCCCTGTGGCCAACCTATCGGCCATCTGTGCCAACGAATGAGTCATAGCCTATTGACTTACCACTAAGTTACTGAGTACTTGCATGAAGGTTTCCTCTAGGTCCATGGGGGCCTTGCCACTACCCTCTAGTCTCTCATATATGTCTCCCATGTTCCTCTCTTCCTCATGCTCTACCCCTATCCTCGCTTCCCTATGCACCTCTTCCTCTTCCTCTAAATTGGGAGGAAAGGGGGGATAATCTAGCCTAGGTCTACTCTCCCTACATTTGTTTTAAGTGACATATTCGTCACCTATGTGCTCACAGTCATCTGGGTCCTCTGTTGAACTCATCGAATTTAGTCACGGGCTGGCAGGACTAAAGCTCTGATACCACTGTAATATCCCTAATTCTGTAGATCGTAATATATCTCTCAACTACCTATTATTTGTTGTTGGAATTGATACACTTTGGGTTTCTGGATGCATTTAGTAATTCATTTTTAGCATGCATGTTGATTTTTCATGTGGAACGGTTGCTTAACATTATAGAATCAAGCATGCAATAGATAAAGAACATTGAACAACTGCAATCTATGTATTATGAAATAAGACTGAATACAATGTTGCTTACAGTTTAATAAAAATGAATCTCTTGGCTAGATTAGAGATAGATGGATCTCAACCAGAATACAATAAATAAACTAAAACAATGATACCTGGAACTAGAAGAATGATGCTGGATCAATGGATGAGCAATATGAATTGATGCATGCTACGGAAACTCACACGACAACTGCTGCAAAACTGGAAAGTTTTCCCTAGTGGATAAACTCCTTGAATCTTCATGGAATATGTCTCAAACAATGTTCCCTAGCCTCATATACACTCCCAGTGTCTATCGGACTGAATATTATCCCTCTTTTGATCTATAATGACCTTGGATGGGATACCCTAGGGGGTTGCGCCCCTACCGCTGCCAACTGTTATTCCCTAGTGATTCCACCGTCGGAATCTAGTTGTATATATCTTAAACTGAGTGCCCTGGTATCCTATGTAATGGGTTGGAAGGGTTTCCTTGGATTTGATCTGGTGATCTCTCGGGAACCCTAAATGTATCATCCCCAATTGTTGCGCCCTCACTGGATAATTGATGTGCCCAAGAGGACCCTCCATCGGAATCTGACGAGTAATATCTCAAAAGACGTGCCCTGCCTTACTCTCAATTGGGTCGGAAGGGAATCTATGAATTCTTCAAGGGTGGGATGAGCTAACCCTTAGAGTCTCCCAACACTTGTTCCCTCCTCTTGATGAAGTGCGCACTAGCTTTTTGAACCTGTAAATTGTTGTTGCAAAGCGATGAAATATCTGGATGATATTCTCAGTGACTAGGGTGTGTCTCTCGGCACCAAAATCAACCCACTGGTGTCTTCCTCCTAGAATCCACAATCTCCATTGATTCACCTAAACCTATATAATCTCCTTAGAGCTCAATTGTCAAATCATAAGATACATAATGAGGAATTAGGATGCTTTTACTCCTCATATACTCCTCCAAAACCCTAATTCGTTGTTCACTTCTATTCTTAGCTCCCTCACTTATGCGCCCTTCTATTTTTAGCTCAAAATCACTTAAAGGTGCTTTTACCCAATTTTTCACTTAATGTCACTTTCAAATTATAACATTCTCTAGTAAACTAACGTCAAATCACCCTGTTTTCCCTTGTATCTCCCTAGCTATAGTCTAACGAGGATGAGTAGACTACTAAGCCCTCCTATCTGGAGCTCTTACTCAGAAAGGGGCATTACAAAGGAAGAATATTCCAGATCTATGAGTTTGGTCTGTTGTTTCAATGGTTTTTGGCCAAAGTTAGTTGATCTCAACAATTGGATCTTGGCTACATGGATCCCTATTATGCACCAGGAAGATTTCATTCATCCTTGTGCTAAAGGATTCTTCATTGTTGAGTTCGACATTGAGGAAGATTGGGATCCGATTCTCAAATCAGGTTCGTGGTTTTGGGGTAACTCAGGTTTGTGCATGAAACCCTAGACTCCTTTCAATCCAACTAGTGGCATTCTCTCCTCAGTTCATGTTTGGGTGAGGCTTCCCAACCTTCCCTTGCATTTTTGGGGTTTACCCTCTCTTGAAACCATTGGTTTGACATTGGGAAAGTTCCACTTTACATGTGAAACTATAAGGAACAACACTTCCACTTTTTATTGTATCTGAGTGGAAATGGACTTCAGTAAAGGATTCCCAACTGACTATGAGAGAATTTCCTTACGTTGCAGATCTTGTTTTGAAATGGGACATCTTGCAACCCATTGTCCTAAAGGGCCCAAGAAGAACAAAAAGCCTCGAAAATCCAGTTGGTGGATGGGATCAAATGATGGTCATCAAGTAATCTCAAAGGAATGCAGACAACCCCCTCAAGAAAGTGAAAAAACATCTCAGTCAGATCCTCCTCTTCAGCCAACTCTGTTATCTCTAGACACGAGCCCAGAATCCAATCAAAAGTCAGAGAACAAGGTGTATTCCCCTCAGGTTTCAAATGAGGTACATTGAATCCAGTCATCTCCTCAACCATCATCTAGTTGGGAAGATCAGGCTAATGATGTTGGGGTATCGGATGGAGAAAAAATAGAAGATCCAGATCAAGAAAATCCAGGAAATATAGGCATCATAAGTACCTCAACATTTGCAAATGAAGGATGGATGTAATTCAGAAAGAAGAAGACATAACATGCCACAACACAATCGATGGTAACATGAAGTCAGGCATGTAAGTCAGCCAAATAGGTGAGCTCCTCCCCAACAGATTAATTTAGATGCAGTGTGTCTTCACTTTTATCCTCAGAGTCTTTTTCCGAGTGTATTCAATAAGGTTGTTCTATGTAAAGTTTTTGTTTGAGTATTTGAAACAGTCATTAGTATCTTGTAGTAGTGGTTTAATAGAGGCCTTGGATTGTCCTGAATTTTGAAGGACTTTGTAACTCCTAAGCGGTTTTGACCACGCCTTTTTGACAATACAAATTTCCTAGTTTTTGTTAAAAAAAAAACAATCAGTAAGTTAATTTTTTGGTAAAGAGGAAACCAAAATTTATATCTCGATTTTAAATACTTCACAACTCTATGAATGCCAATACTTTTCATGAAGAATTAAGGATAACATATTGAAAAATTATAAAGATTATATGATTTGGACTTATTCCAACAATCATCCCTGGAATATGGTTATACCAACCACATACTAGTCTAGATCCATCTTAACCCCAGATCTATCAAGTGCTGAAAGGGATCAAATATCTCGAGGTGCAAACCTCTTTTAGAGTGAAAAACTTGAGGAAAGGCTTGCACCTCGAGAGATTTTATCCCTCTAGTTGCTTTATAGACCTAGGATTAAGATGAATCTATGCTGGTTTTATATATTTCACAAAGTTTTTAAGATGTGCAAATAAAAATATTCTACTTTATTTTATTTTATTTTAGTATTAAATTTTATTTTAAATGTCGTAAATACAATTTTTTGTAATTTTGTGTTTTATAACTCTTACACAATCTTTATTGAATATAAATAAATAAATAAAATGTCTATTTTATTCCAATATTAATTATTAAAAATATTTTATTTTTGTATCAACTCTTATTTTGAATGAAACCATATGGCAACCTTCAATTCCCTAGGTCGGGAAAAACTAAATGAAACTTAAAGGAAGTATTCAACCTCATTAGTTCATTAGTATTATTGTGGTATTATTATTGCCAAATCAATACCATTAAGCCAGTCTTATCGCAGATTACTAGAACTTTTTAGGTGGTCAGTTCCTATCAGATTTGTTGGAAACTTGAATGGAAGCTTTGATCATCATATGATCTCAACAGACCTATCTCTAGTAGTCTAGTTATGTAGTTAGTATGAGATCCTTGCAGCTAAATCCAACTTGTGATGGAGGGAGCTTTGTATTACTAACAATTGTTGTTGTATAAACTCATGAATAAACACACAAATGAATCACAAGAATGAGTTACAGTTCTTAAATTTCGATACTTGCATTGCTTCAAGAAATAGATATAAATACACACAATTTCTTTTAGTGAAACTTAAGATAATTCTTCAAGAAAGATCTAGAAATTGTATTTATTATTATTATTATTTATTTATTAATGTTATGTACATGACAACATCTCCCCATATTGGGTTGTAGTGAGCCTCTTGGTGCAATAATATTTGGTCAAATTTCAATTTTTCATTTTAGAAATTGCATTTTTGAATGCATAAATGGATTTAGCGCCCTCAAAAACTAGTATTACACTCAGATTGTGCAATTTTAATAACGGATATTTGCAATTCTGACAATTCTTCTAAACTTTTAACCACATTTTTAACAAAATTGCTCGGAAAAATGTGACCAAAATAATTCAAATCGTAACATGTTTAGATACTTTGAATCTTCAATATGGGGTAGTGAGAGTTATTACACTTACGATTGAAATATTTGGTAGTGCAATGTTTTGATTATTTCATGGCATACTCTCAAATTAGTGATGACATTACCTTAACATCTTCAATAATAATCGATCAATACTTATACTATTAATTATAATTAAAAATATTAAAATTTAGCTTAGAGAGTTTAAAATAAAACTTAAGTTAATATGTTAGATTATATTTTCCTTAGTGAACAACTAATTCTTAAACTAAATTTTCACTATGAGAAATAATAAAAGTAAAGAGAAGACATAATAACCTAAGATAAGTTAATTGTTAAAAATAATTAAAAAGTACCTAGGCAAGTGTTTCTCATCACCTAGGTGCCTAAGGGGTGAGAAAGTGCCTAATGTGGACCCTAGTCATTTAATTTGCGAGAGACAAATTAAAAGGTGACTTTTTGAGACTTAGGGAAAGTGGGTAAATAAAGTGATTTTATCTCCACCATTGATCTCATCTAATCTCAATTGTTGGATGAGATGACTCTTGAGATTCCCTCATGAGGTCGACTAGGGTACGAGGGTGCACCCATTCTTGGGTAGTTGAAACAATTTTGAGAAAGCAAGGGGATGAGGTCGAGGTTGAGGAAGAGAGGAGGCATTTTGCAGAGCTAGGGAACGCACTTCAAGGAAGCAATCTAGCACGCACTTCATGGCAGCAGACAACATTTAATATAGTATGTACAGTGTGGATTTATTTAGGTCGTACAACCATTAATGTGCAGAAAAAATTGAGGAGGACAGCAACGACATTTCTGAGGAGGTTGGCACACATTCCAAGTTATCCAAAGAGAATTTATTTGCATGGAAATCGAGGGACCCGCTGGGCACGTTTTTCTATTGAGAAAATTCGTACAGTCTGTATGGACTTGGCACATATTTTGAGGGTTGTACAGTCCAGATTTTTTGGGCTCAATTTTCAAGGAGATTTGGCACGAGTTTTGAGGTACTATTCTGGTGGGTATTCTATACAGTAATATCAAAAAGTTGGCACATATTTTGAGATAGTCCGTATAGCATTTATTGTTGGGACAACCATACAATTATACAGATTTTTGGGATAGACATCGAGGAGCATTTCCAGGACTGTTTAGAAGGAGTTTTTTGCTGAAGAATTTTTTTGAGATAAGTTTGTGTATTTTTTGAAGATGAATATGTTGTAAACGAAATTTATCTGAAGATCACCAATAATAAAATTCCCTCTCTCACTGGTTTCCCCCTTATGGGTTTTTCCAGGGTCGTTGTTAGACCAAAAATCATTGTGTTAAATTTTTTGAGGTATATGTTGTTGATATGGCTTTATTTCAGCGTCAAACATTGTTCAGAATCCTCATGTTTCAGTTATGAAAATATTATTTTATGTTGATTTTAACTGGTTGTCATAAAACTGGGTTTGGGCATTAAACATTGGCTGAATAATCAGTGATAATTGAAACTAGGTGGGGTATGAAATTTTACATGGTATCAGAGTTGAGTTAAAGAGAAGCAAAGTTATATCAGCAAGTCAGAAAAGTGGGACAACAGTCACTTCACCGGACATAATTTTGAATTTTTCATTTTCAACAGAAAAGGGTCAATGGCTACAGGATTGAGGGTTGAGGACAGACTTGATGGGGCAGAAAACTTTGGTTCTTGGAAAGAGAGGATGATCATGTTGTTGCAAGAAAATGAGTTGTGGGATGTTGTTGAGAACTCCACAACAAATCCTGTGAATGTACCTATTGATGTTACTCTTCTTGCAGCATACACTAAGAAGAGTATCAAGGCTAAGAGGATTATTCTTGATGCCATCAAGGGTCATTTGATTCCTCATTTGATGGGGAAACAAAATGCCTATGATATGTGGGAGTCTTTGACGAAGTTGTACCAGAGTAAAAATGAAAACCGGAAGATGGTTTTGAGAGAAAAAATGAAGAGCATTCAAATGAACAAGGATGAAAATGTGGTCACATATCTTACCAGGTTGACACAGGTGAGAGATGAGCTTGGAGTTGTGGGGGAGGCTATTTCTCACAGTGAGCTTGTGAGCACAACATTGAATGGAGTTTCCAAACAATGGGTTGTTTTTGTTGAGGGAATTGTGGCTAGGGAGAAGCTTGTCAATTGGGAACGTCTTTGGGATGACTTTGTTCAGGAGGAGACCCGAAGATTTTATGTGCATGGCAATTCATCTACAGGACATGATGAGGACAATGTGGCTCTTGCTGCAAACAACAAGAAGAAATTCAGAAAGGGTCCTAAGGGAGGAAACAAATTGAAGGGTGAAGGGAAGAAGGACATGAGAAAAGTCAAGTGATTTGCATGCCACAAGTTTGGGCACTATGCAGGATAGTGTCCAAACAAGAAGAAGAAGTAGACAACAGCTTCAACAGCGGTGGAGGAGTTCTCTTCCATGTTTGATAAGGAGTTTTCCTTAGTTGTGTGTCTTTCCATGAGGACCACTCATTCTAATATGTGGTATTATGACAGTGGTACATCCCGCCATATGAAAGGGGTTCGTAAGCACTTGGCAGATCTTACTTAGATTGGTGATGTTGAGGTAGTGCTTGGAGATGACCAGGTGTTCAAGGAAGTTGGTAGTGGGAATGTATCATTTCAGAGGGAGTATTTACCTCCCATGTTGTTGAGAGAGGTCCTATATGTTCCTGGCTTGAAGAAGAACTTAGTTTAACTTTATGTTATTGAGGAGAGGGGCTATGAGGTGTTGTTCTGTGATGGGTAGGTGCTCCTTTTCCCCAAGGGGTTCAGTATCACTTCGGCCAAAGTGATTGGGACTCAACATGAGAAGTTGTACAAGCTCATGTTCCAACCAATGAGAGATTTATTTCATTCTACCAACAACAGTTATCTATGTGAACTATAGAACAGCAGGATGGCACATTTGCACCATGGGGATTTGAGGGTATTGAGGGAGATTGTGACTGGAGTTCTAGAATTTAGTACAGAGCACTAGGAATTGTGCAAGGGGTGTTCTTTGGGAAAGTACACCAAGATTGTTTTTCCTAGCAGTGACAATAGAGTAGCAGGTATCCTTGATCTTATTCATTCTGATATATGTGGACCGATGTCTTCGGCATCATTGACTGGTTGTTTATACTATGTTATATTCATTGATGACTTCTCATGAAAGTCTTGGATTTTCTTCATGAAGACCAAAGGACAGGTCTTCAATCGGTTCCAAGAGTTCAAAGCTCTTGTGGAGAACCAGATTGGGAAGAAAATAAGATTTCTGAGGACAGACAATGGGGGTGAGTATACCTCCAAGGAGTTCATGGACTTTTGTACAGGAGAGGGCATCAAGAGAGAGTTGAATTTTCTCTAAAATCCACAACATAATGGGGTTGATGAGAGGAATAACGAGGGCATAGTTGGGACTGCGAGATCCATGCTACATGATCAGGGGCTTCCACTATTTCTTTGGGTTGAGGCATGCTACATTAAAGTTTATCTGTATAACAAGAGTCCACATAGGGTAGTGTGGAGTATGACTCCTGAGGAGGCTTTTTCTGGGAAGAAGCCTGAGGTGGGGAACTTTCGGATTTTTGGGTGCATTACATATTCACATGTCCCTTCTGAGAAGAGGACAAAGCAAGAACCCATGACAGAGAGAGGGATCTTTGTTGGGTATAGAGATACTTCAAAGGATTTCCGTATATACATTCCTTCCTTGAGGAAGACATTTTTTAGGATGGATGTGAGATTTGAGGAGGATGGAGCCTTTAGGAAGTCATGAGGGACAAAGAGGGGTGAGCAGTCATCACCTCAGATTCAGGTCAGTCCACAACAAACTTCAGTGACACAGAGTTCAGGGCCACCAGTTTCGGTGACGACTGGTCCACATGTGACAAGGCCACAAATGTCAGGATCACGGGTTACTAGTCCATAGGTTTCAGGATTAAGTTCTCTAGATTCTACTTCAAGATCACAGTCTTCAAGAGATGGGTTTGAACAGAGAGAGTCCCCTCCATGGGACACTACTTCAGAGAGGAGGAATCCCAAGTGGCTTTAGAATACTTTGAGGGGGGCACAGGGTTCAGTGGGGAATCCCAGACAGGTTGTGAGGGAGAGTAAACCTCCCAAGATATTTTGCAGCTACATCACGATGGTGAGCAGTATTCAGGAGTTTGAGCCTTCCACTTTTGAGGAGGCTACTGGTAAACAGGTTTAGAGAGATGCCATGATGGAAGAGTACAATTCCATCATGATGAATGATGTTTGGGAAATTGTTCCTAGACCTGAGGGGAAGTCAGTGGTGACTTCCAGGTGGCTCTATAAACTCAAGCATGTTGTAGATGGCAGCATTGAGAAGTAAAAATATTGCTTTGTAGCTCAGGGGTTCTCATAGGTTGAGGGAGTTTATTATGATGAGACCTTCACGTTAGTTGCTAGATATACCTCGATCAGGTCATTGATTTCCATTACAACAGATATGGGTTGGAAGATCCACCAGATGGATGTGAAGACCACATTTCTGAATGGACTTATACATGAGGAGGTGTATATTGAGAAACCATTTGGATTTGAGGTGCATGGGAGATATTCTCATGTGTATAGTCTGAAGAAGGAATTGTATGGGATGAAACAAGATCCTAGAGCTTGGTATTAGAGGATTGATGCCTATTTGCAGTAGTTGGTCTTTAAAAAAAGTGAGGCTGATCCCAACCTATACTTCATTGTGGTTGGATATGATCATCTCATTCTCTTGCTATATGTGAATGATATTTTCATTACAGGGGCAAAGAGACTCATAACTAGATTCAAGGAGATCCTTGCTTCAGAGTTTGAGATGAATCATATTCATGGACCGATGCACTATTTTTTGGGATTGGAGGTTTGGCAGGAGCCTGGACACATCTTCCTGGGATAAGGGAAGTATGTGTGTGACATTCTGAGGAGATTCCAGATGGAGGATTGTAGGCCCATGATCACTCCCATGATTACCAACTGGAAGAAGCTTCATGTTTTTGAGTCACAGTTGGTGGATTCCACTTTGTATCGTAAGTTGATCGGTTCTTTGATGCATTTGGTCAATACCAAGCTAGATATTTGTTTTGTTGTCAACACTCTCAGTCAGTTCATGGTGGAGCCTAGGAGAGTGCATTGGGTGGCGAAAAAACATGTGCTCATGTATCTTTTTGGTATGGTAGATTATAGTTTGGACTATCAGGGACGGGATGGGGTACGTCTGGTGGGATATACATATTCATATTGGGCAGGATGTGTCAGTGACTGGAAAAGTACTTCTGGGTGTTGTTTCGGATTGGGCTCTGCAATTGTGTCTTGGTTCAGTCGGAAGAAAAATTCAGTGGATTTTAGTTATGTAGAGGCTGAGTATATGGCTTCTAGTCAGACCGGTTGTGAGGCTCTTTGGCTTCGCAAGTTGTTGGTGGGATTGTTTGGTGTGCAATTGAGGCCTACTTTGATTTACCGTGACAATCAGAGTTGCATTAAACTCTCAAAGAATCTAGTATTTCATGACAGGTCTAAGCATATTGAGATTCGTTATCACTTCATCTGTGACTATGTTCAAAGAGGAGCAGTTGAGTTATAGTACATATCTATAGATGAGTAAGTTGAATATATACTCACCAAAGCATTGGGCAAAGGCAAGTTTGTATTTTTCAAGGACAAGCTTGGAGTGGTGAGTAACACTTTACTCAGTAAGAGGGAGTGTTAAAAATAATTAAAAAGTACCTAGGAAAGTGTTTCTCATCACCTAGGTGCCTAAGGGGTGATAAAGTGCCTGATGTGGACCCTATTCATTTAATTTGTGACAGACAAATTAAAAGGTGACTTTTTGAGACTTAGGGAAAGTGGGTGAATAAAATGATTTTATCTCCACCATTGATCTCATGTAATCTCAATTGTTGGATGAGATGAGTCTTGAGATTCCCTCATGAGGTCAACTAGGGTAGGAGGGCACCCCCATTCTTGGGTAGTTGAAATAATTATGAGAGAGAAAGAGGAGGAGGTCAAGCTTGAGGAAGAGAGGAGGCATTTTTCAGAGCTAGGGCACACACTTCAAGGAAGCAAGATAGCACGTGCTTCAAGGCATCATACGTCATTTAATACAGTCCATACAATACAGATTTATCGAGGTCGTACATCCATTAATGTGCACAGAAATCGAGCAGGACAACAACTACATTTCTGAGGAGGTTGGCATGCATTCTAAGGCAGCCAAAGAGCATTTATTTGCATGGAAATAGAGGGACCCATTGGGCATGTTTTTATGTTGAGAAAATCTGTACAAACTTGGCACAGATTTCGAGGGTCGTACAGTACATACATTTTAGGAACGATTTTTTAGGAGATTTGGCATGTGTTTTGAGGTACTATTCTACTGGGTATTTCATACAATAATATCAAAAAGTTGGCACAGATTTCAAGATTGTCCGTACAACATTTAATGTTGTGACAGTCGTACAGTTGTACAGATTTCTGGGACAGAAATCGAGGAGCATTTCCAGGATTGTTCAGAAGGATTTTTTTGCTGAAGAAAAATTATGAGATAATTTTATGTATTTTCTAAAGATAAATATGTTGTAAATGAAATTTCTCTTAAGCTTACCAATAATAAAATTCCCTCTCTCACTCATTTTCCCCTTGTGGGTTTTTCCAGTGTCGTTGTTAAAACAAAAATCATCGTGTTAAATGTTTTGGAGTTATGTGTTGTTGATATGGTTTTATTTTTGCGTTAAACATTGTTCAGAATCCTCATCTTTTAGTTCTGAAAATTTTGTTTTATGCTGAGTTTAACTTGTTGTCATAAAACTAGGTTTGGGCATTAAACATTGGCTGAAAAATCAGCGAGACTTGAAATTGGGTGGGGTCTGAAATTTTACATTAATAAAGAAATAAAGATATTAAAATATGAAAGTAAGTGAATATTAAAATTAAAAAATTAAAAATTGATGTAAAAATGTGAGGACACGATAATAGTATAAATAGGAGTGGAGAGCTTCACTAGGATTTTAGTATTTATGTTGATTTGATAACTTGAAGATATTATTTTTTGGCATGTGTGAGTATTCATATTGTATTGGAAGCATTAAATATGGCCTAGTTGGCCTAACAAGCCAACGGCCATTTTACAATAAGGTGAGGCACAATGGCCTTCCTCAGCCTTGCCTCATTCTGCAAAGCAATGCCTCTCAACCTATGACTGACTAGTGATGCCAACCATGGCTCCCCAAAAGTTAATTCCAAATATATACCAAGGGGTAATGATGACCCTCTCTTGAAACCCAATATTGAAGTTTCTAATTTTGAGTATGATGGTTTCTATTATTCATTTCAAGTGGATTCCATTTTGTGATACTTTGTGGGTCGGGTATCTCCCAAAGAAATTGTCAGACGTTAGACCCATGAGGTTAAGGAGAAGTACTCCTAGAAATGTTTCCATGTGTGCAAACTAACCAAGGGGTTTTTCTTTTTCTAGTTCAATAACCCTACACATGTCCAAGATATTTTAGGGTGCAACCCATGGATTTGCAAGAACACTTTGGTAGTTCTAAACCTGTCGTCTCCTAAATTTTCGGCTAAATTTGAAGTCCAAATAGCCTACCAAGTATGGATATAATTCCTTGGCCTCTGCATACAATTTTGGGCAGCCATCCAATACATTATCACCTATTTTGGATAATTCATCTATGAATAGCCCAAAACTTTTTTTATCCCTAAGCTAGAGCAGTACATGTGTGTGAGAGTCAACTTGTCCAAGTGTCTAGTAATTTGTCTACCTTCGAGTGGGCATCCATTTCCATCACTAGATACTATAATACATTAACCTTCTCTATAATTTTGTTAGATGCTAAATCCCTGACCATCGAATCTGGGACTATTCGCTCATGACCCAGATAAATGCCAAGGAAACTATGCCCAGTTAATCCATCCTTGCCATTCAAATTTCTCAAGCTTTGAAATAGAGTGACAACACTTGGATGAAATTCATGTGGAAGGAGAAATGGACCAATGTGGCCAAAATACAACCTACAAATGCCACATCCACCAACTTGTTGGGTGTTAAGGCCTCTTCTATGGCCAAATCTAGACATTAGGTAGCTCCAGTGGCTTCGAAGGCCACTTTGGGGAGCCATCAATTGGAGGCAATCAATCTTCACTCTTGCTCACCACCACCTCTCTTACAATTGTAGGGACCTGAAGATACACATGAGATTGATAGTCATTCTAACCGTCCTTAGAAAACCACCATGGCACACTTTTTTTCTAGTGGTTCTACGATATGTAGTGCAATTGGCACTTTAAGTAGCTTCAAGGATAATGAGATGGAAATGTTAGATGTTAGTTACCAATGAAAGTGACATCTTGGAATGTCTAGGGCCTTAACAAGCCCAACAATGAACACACTATCCACCAATTGATTATCTTGTTGGGTGGGATAGACATTGTCTATCTATAGGAAGTCAAAATTGTGGGTTTTATGCTTTGTATTTCCCTATTAGTTATTTGGATGGAAGATAGTTTTTTTTACTCTGATCATACTGAATGAAAAGGGGGGCTCGCTATCCTTATGTCTCCTCAATTGGCTAACAATGTTGTGGGGTGGGGTATAGACCACACCAATCATCTTGTGTGGATTCTTCTCAATTTAGAAGGTAGGATTTTAGGCCTTGCCAATATCGACTCTCTAATGATGCTAGAGAGCATGCAAAATCTTAGCATTGGATGGTTGATGACCTCCTGAACGCCCCTTATCTTATATGTAGTGACTTTAACATGGTGGAATCTCAAGAAAAATATAAATAAATAGGAACTTGGTTTGCACCTCTAGGACATAGAGAAAGCAACCTGACTTGCCTTGAAGGTTTGTCATGGCATTTTTTATCCTAACCAGAAGAGGCAGAGTGATTCATAAAATCTTTGGTTCACTTGGAACACCTTCCATAAAGGAACTAAGAATATTACAAGTGGCTAGATAGGGATCTTATTTTTGAACAAAATGTATTTTCTTATTCATTTAGTGATCATCATGTCCATGTAGAGGGAACTCCTACTCTTTCTAACCACCAACCCATTTGGTTTTCTATCTCTCAGGGAGATGAGAAAACTTGCAGGGCTTGAACTCATTACATTCTCAATGTCTCCCACCTTATAATCCCTAGATGTTCAATATGCATTCATGTTATGTAAAACTTATTACCCTGATCATGTAGGGACTCTAGCTAGATCACCTAGTGAGAAGTGCCACCTCTAGGATGGTATCCTTTTTATGGGGCTATGGCTAGAATATTTCTAAAGTCCATTGGGACTGCAACTATACTATCTGTAGAAAGATGAAAGGTCTCATAGAATGGTTACAATGGACAATCCAAGAAATCTCGGCTGGCTAATCTATGACATCTACTATGTGTGGAAGATGTTTGTTGAGCAAGAGACACAAAATTGTGTGTGTGGTTACACTAGCTCAAGTAGGGAGATATGCCAACCAAATCGTTTTATAAATCCCTAGCCACCAAAGAAGTCAGGAAATCCATAGTCTCCCTCAAAACCTCCTTGGGTTAGACAATGAATCAAGAGAAGATTGAGCATGAGCTTGTTGAGCACTACCAAATAGTTTTACAATCATGGGGTCTCTCCCCAGATCTATTGGAGACCACCCAAAAATGTCTTGATGTGGTTCCCTCTAATATTTTTTATGAACACTAATGGGATTCTGACTTAACACTAACCCTAAATGAGCCAACCTTAACCATTCATGAGATAAAAAAGGATGAATCCCCTAGGTTTTCCATGAAAATTCTACAAGGAAACTTAGGATTTCACTGACTTTTATCTTCTTTGTGTCTACAAGGAAGTCTTAAGTTGGTGCTCTCTAAGAAAGGGATGTGGGTTGGGGGGGGGAGGGATTGACTAAGGGATTATCTTATTTATCCAAAGTCTGGGAACCTTTATTTCATCACCAACTAGTGGCCTATTACTCTACTTTACACTTCCTACAAAATCTTGGCCGAATCCCTTGCACTACAGTTGAAGCACATTTTGCCTTAGATAATCTACCCTAAGTGGACGAGGTTCATTAAAGGGAGGTATAATATTGATAAATGTTATTATTTCTTAAGAGGGCATGGAATGGGTTTTTTCTTCTAGCCTAGAGGTTATATTTATCAAAAAGTACTTTTAAAAGGACTATGACTAGGTTGAGTGGCCCTTCATTATGGGCATGCTAAAGGCCTAAGGGTTTTCTCCAATGTTCATCAGTAGTGTAGAAACCCTTCATTCCAATGCCACATCCTATATATTTATTAATACGTGCAAGTATAAGGAGATAGGTTGTTTCAATCCATTCAACAAGAATGTTTGTTAGCTCTGACACTCTATGTTATTATATTTGAAGTTTGAGCCACTTGCTTTACTCTCAGGTGGTTATGGGCCACATTCAAGGGATTCCCCTTCCTAGACATGAAGGCGGGGGAGGACTTTTAAAATTCCATTTTATGGATGAATATTTTAGAACCATTAACGAGGACTAATGGTCTTGGAAAAATACAATTGCCTTAATGTGTTTTATGTTGCTTTTGGCTCTAGCATTCAATGAACCAAAACTCAATGTTATTGGAAAAGTCAACAACCAAAGTTGGTTTAACTTGATTCCATAAATTGGACTTGGATCTATCTAGGATAAATATTTAATTTTCTTGGTATCACGTTTTCCTTTCAGTCCTCCCCCCTCCCCCATCCCAACAAATTTGGGAGGTGTTGATCCAAAGGGTTAAAAAAATTTCAATAAATGGGTCACTAAACTACTCACATTAGCTATTAAATTTCAGTTTTGCACTAAGGTGTTGACATTACACATATTTACTACTCTTAATGTTGGGTCCCCTCCAAAACTACATATGATTAATTGGAGAAAGATCTCCATAATTTTCTCTAGACTAACCCAACAACAACTTGACTTTCACATGGTTCGATGTTGTATTCATGGGGAGATGAGTAGTATGGGAATTATCAAAACCAAAACATAGGCTCAATCTCTACACTCCAAGTGGGTGATTCACGTGGTGAATGGCCAAGAAGCTTGGAAAATCCTACTCATGCATCATATTCAATAAGGATATCCCCTCGGTAAAATGTCTTGGCAAGGCCTCTCCTTCCAAACCATTATGCTAACCCTCTCTAAGGTCAATATTGTTGGTACTTTCATGCTTTACATTAGAAGGCCTAGTAGACTATTAAGCCCTTGTTGGTGTGTAACCCCTACCTTAGGTTTGGTCTTTATTTCAATGACCATAATCTATGTGGTCACCACTAGTGATTGACTAGGGGCTTATATTATTTATCCAAAGTTTGGGAGCCTTGATTTCATCACCAACTAGTGGCCTATTACTCTACTCAACACTTCCTGCAAAATATTGGCCAAATCCCTTGCACTACGATTGAAGCACATCTTTCCTTAGATCATCTACCCTAAGTGGGTAGGGTTCATCCAAGGGAGGTATAATATTGATAAATGTTATTGTTTCTTGGGAGGGCATGGAATGGGCTTGTTCTTCTATCCTAGAGGTTATATTTATCAAAATTTACTTTGAAAAGGCCTATGACTAGGTTGAGTGGCCCTACATTATGGGCATGCTAAAGGACTTGGGGTTTTCTCCAATGTTCATCAATAGTGTAGAAATCCTATGTTCCAATGTTGCAACCTATCTATTTATCAATAGGTGCAAGTATAAGGAGATAGATTGTTTCAATCCATTCAACAAGAATGTTTGTTAGCTCTGACATTGTATGTTATGATAGTTGAATCTTTGAGCCACTTGCTTTACTCTTGAGTGGTTATGGGACACATTCGAGGAATTCCCATTCCTTGACATTAAGGGGAGGGAAATTGTCAAATTCCATTTCATGGATGACTCTTTCATAACCATTAACGAGGACCAACGGTCCTGGAAAAATACAATTGCCTTAATGCCTATTGTGTTTCTTTTGGCTCTATCATTCAGTGAACTAAAACTCGTTGCGCAAAGTCAACAACCAAAGTTGGTTTAACTTGATTCCCTAAATTGGACTTGGATCCATCTAGGCTAAATATTTAATTTTCTGGGTATCCCTTCTTACTTTCAGGCCTCCCCCCCCCGACAGATTTGAGAGGTGTTGATCCAAAGGGTTAAAAAAATTCAATAAATGGGTCACTAAACTGCTCACATTAGTTGTTAAATTTCAGTTTTGCACTAAGGTGTTGGAAATACATATGTCTACTTTTCCTAACCCTCTCCAAGGTCAAGGTTGTTGGAACTTTTAGACTTTAGATCATAAGGCCTAGGAGACTATTACTCCCTTGTTGGTGTGGAAGGACCCATCCCTTAGGTTTGGTCTTTCTTTCAATGACCATAGACTATGGTGGTCATCATTGGTGCTCTTCGATAGGAAACCATTGGCCATGTCTTCTTGCTTTTCAAACCGAAATCCTTTTAGGAGGGCATTCAAGTTGTTCATGACCTATTTGACAACTCTTCTTGGTATTGGACTCCATGGCCTGAGTTAAAGTGGCATTTCAAATTGACCAACAATGTTGTGACTCACAATCAAGAACTCATCCTTGACCACTTGCAAATTAAGCTTGGCCTCCCAACCCCTCGCACTTGGTGGAATGACTAGAAATGGGGAAAGGTCACTATCTTCATGAGATACGAGCTAGAAATGGGTTATATGTGGCTAATATGTTCCAAAACCTACATTTTTTTATCAGTTCAATGAGATCTAGTGCATGAAGTCACAATAAAAACTTGGTTATTTCATCTCAGAAGCATTAGGAAGCCTATTATAGAGCCTTAAAAGGAATTCTTTGCTTGTGGCATGATGATAATGGGTCTCCCTATCAACAAAATATTGACTAACCTGGGGCTTTATAATCCTCATTTCCTGCATTGTGATCAAGCTAAAACTTTGAAGCATATGTTTTGGTTATGTGAGTATGCTAAGGAAATATGGGCCTAGGCTGAGTTTGTGTATCAATAAGTGTTGTTGGACTCCCTCTCTTGGCACTATGTTTCCTTGTTAGGTGACTGCCTCCCTTGGGCCATGGATTTTTATATCTCTTTGATGCATTTTTGGGTTAAAGTGCTCTTCTAGATTTGGAAACAACACAATCACCTTTTGTTTAATGATCATCTCTCATTTTATTAGTTTTCTCGGTATGATGTTGCATCCATTCATGCAAACTTGCTATTATAGATAAAGGTATAGTCTGGAAAGGTGCACCTAGAAATGGAGTACCTTCAACAATTATTAGAATATTGACATGGGGCCCTAGTGACCATGAGCAGGGTACCTCTTGACTCACCTAGAGTGTACCCTCTAGGTGTTTTTACTTTTTCAGACCTCTAGCATCCTCTCTCTCATCTTAGCTTAGCGAGTTCCAAATCTAGTGGTTTGGTCAACTTTTCTTACAACTAACCTTGACACCATCATGTAAGCATGTAGGCCTAGGAATAGGAGAAAACACACAATTGGACTCCTAGCCCACCATGCAGGGACAAAATTTTCCCACCCTAACACTCACGATATTAGAGGGGCCTAAGCCCCCCATTGATGGGTGGAACCTTGTTGATCCTATTGAGGTGATCCTCCAACTACTAGTTGGGGGAATCCCCCAGACGATCATGACCAGTCACCTCCTACGGTTGACATGGTTTCTTTTTAGCCATTTATTGCTAGGGTGTAGGTAATTTTATTTTTATGACCATAGTATTTTGGTAGTGTGTTTTTGCCTAAGCCAATGCTCTTTCTTATTCTTTCCCATGACTTAGACTCTAGGACAAGGTGTCTTGGAGGCTCCAATATAGTTCCCTCTTTTACCCATAAAAAAAATTGCATTGATAATGCTTTTTTTACTAAAACTTGTTAATATTACCTATTCACAAAATATAAAGAAAAAATTATTATAAAATAATAATGATAAAATAAAAGACAGAAATTTCGAAGAATAGAGAAAAATTTACATAAAAAACATTTCATATTATATATAAACATAAGCTTATAAAATATACAATTATTTTTTCAAACATAATAAAAACACAAAAAATATATGTAACAAATTTCTAAGTATATTATTATTATTTTTTTTAACATAATAGATCATGTTAAAAATGGATTTTACAATTACATAGAAACCATTATTTTATATACTTTTAAACTTCAAATATTTCATAATGTTAAAAATGGATTTTACAATTACATAGAAACAATTTTTTTATATACTTTTAAACTTCAAATATTTCATAGTTAAGAAAGTAGACTTACACGAGCTTCCAATTCAAAAGATGCTCCACTTTCATTTGAAAAATTCATATATCTCGCCACGATCTTCTTCATGCTGCATTTAGTGCACACACAAAGTACATTAGTAGTAGATTCTCACAAGATATAAGCACCTTAAACAATGGTATAACCCTACCCTTTTATAAAAGATACAAAGGAATTTACTAATCACTTTTGAAGATCATTCCTTAAAAAAAATCCAATATATTCTATTTTTCTTTTGGGGTGTACTATTTTGTACATCTCTTCAAGTTTAAGTTACCCATAAATTTATTAAGGTAATTGTAGTTATAAATTTATTGATGGTAGTAATGATATGTATGTTTTTTTTATATAGATAAGTAAATTATTATTTAAAAAAAATGGTTTTGTAATTATAAATTTATTGATGGTGGTATCGATATAAGCAAATTATCATTTTTGAAAAATAAAATCATTTTGAATATAATAATTTAGTAATATTTCATAATAATTATTATTTCATATGAAATTTAGTAATTTCATGATATTAATAAATCTTACATTATGATTGATCTTTGTCACTATACATATTACAATATAATCATATAATATAGAATGTGTAAAAAATAAAATGAGATGAATAGTTATTTATAATATAATAATAATAAAGTTTAACAATTTATAATAAATTATATAGTTTTTTTTTTAAATTTGTCAATGAAAACAAAATTTGTATGATAAAAAATTATAGATTAATGTATGAAGGTGGGTCTAAGGGTAAAGATATGTATTTAAAGGAAAGCAGAACTTTACTTGTGGGATTGAGGGTGGAGGTGTGCATGTGGGTAAAATGTAGAGTTTCCCCTTCACTTTCACCCTCGTGTCTAAGGAGGGCGACCTATCATTAACTAGGAAATTTTTTACATTTAATTTTAATATAAGGCATCTTAGAAATGGAAGAACATATTTCACAATAAATCCCATAAATAAATAAGAGTTAATATTAAAAGTTATTACAATTCAAATTAGAGGTCTACTTATTGAAACGAGATTAATGCTCGAGTCCAAAACCATTTGCATCCTCAAATTATGTATTGTTTATAGCAATTTGAGTATGTTTGAGATCTCCATGCACGTTCTATGTATTGTTTATAGTAATTTGAGTATGTTTGAAATCTCCATGCACATTCTATGCACTTGTTTGTTCAACTAATTGTAATACATGTATATTTGGTGGCTAACTTATGGACTCTAATAGTGTACGATTAGTAGGAAATTTGAGAAAGATTTCTATGACAAAATTTGTGAATCAACCACATTTAAAGAGGTCGTTGCTTCCATATACTTCATGCCAGGACATGTACCACTTAGTCAATCTAACTTAGCAGCCATGACGAGTTTGCTAATCAATGAGACCCTTGTAGGAGTGTGCTAACCACTTCTTTAAGGACTCAAACTCTAATGGGGGTTATAACACTACCCCACTTTCACTGATTTGATTGTCCTCTTGTGGCAGTGCACGCTTAGTAATTAAATATGTATTGAATAATGTTAATCCCCTAACCATAGCCTTCATTCATTATTGCTAGATTAATTACAGTTGTGTCGACTTATTATTATTTCATAGCTATGTTTGTCTCTTATATATACATCAAGGAGATTGATTTGAAAGATCATATTATCTGGTACATTTGATATCTTGTAATAGGAGGTTTCCCCCTTGAAGATGATTCTTATTGATTCACTCTTTCACTTGATTTAGGAATAACACTAAATTGAGGTTTTTTTATGCGTATTCATCTATTTGGTCCATAACATTTGGTATCAAAGCAGACAATCATTGGTTTATCTCCTTCAAACAAGCCATCTTACAAATTTCTATCTAACTTTTTTTTATCATTGGAATTGCATGGAAAGTTTAGAGTTGACAAAGGAAATAGCAAAGTACATTTGATAAAATAATTTAGAATGTATTTCACATTTTTTCGGAGTTACGGGCTATACAAATCAAGGTTTTTGTCTAGTCGTAAAACTTTGCTTAAACATGTGGTTTCAATCAAATAGTCATATTTGAATATTGTGAGCTCTAAATTGAGTGGCATTTGTGGGATTACACAAAAGATATATCCGAGTGTTTTAGGCCCAAATTTTAGGCATTTATAGAAATATTGTGAACTGGTAGTCCGTACAAGTTTTCTCACCTAAAAGACACCAAAAACAACAAGTTATGGTAGCTTGGACCCAACTTCTTCTTGAATACTTGAAATTGAATGAGAATTGTGGGTGTCTAAAGAATTCATATTAGGCAATTATAATACAAAATTTCATACTAACAAGTGTAGTGAAATCATATTTACATTATGTGCAAGGTTCACTAGTAGAGTGGACCCTAAGTCAAGGCTTTATAAGGGTTCTCAAGATACCCCAATTCTATAATTTTTTCTCTATTGTGTAGCAAGTGTATTTTTTAGGCTAGAGGCACATACCCACATCTATAAACATAAATATCTATCATTCAATGGGTAAAACTACAACTATGAATCATTCATGCAAAGAATACAATTGGATTCCATACATGATTTGAGGGGCTAAATTTCGTAAATGGGCTAATTTTCCATGGTTTTTCCCAAAAAATGATTAGTCGATTTCCATTTTTTCTAAAAAAAATCTCCCAAATTCCGTAGAATAAAATTACTTTACCTTAAAAATCGCCAAAATTTTATAGAAACTATATAAAATCCTTATAAATTTGAATATTTTTACAAAATTATCGCCAAATATTTTACATTTTGCATATTAATGACTAGTAAGATTAGCCCATGTTTCTACATATTAATATAAATTTCCATCCTTAAAATTATCCCTATTGGAGTCATCGTCGAATGTTCTTGTACACCTCTATTGGTACCCATTGAGAAGTAACATATTAGATAGAATATGTTTACGACTTTAATCTTCCACATACCCTATGGTATATTGAAATCCCCCTAGGTATACATGAGACCATACTTAGATTGTCTTTCAATTATCTATATATATAGTACAATGAGATTAGCACTCAAGCATGTAATTTTCATGTACCTAGTAATTAAGTAGTACAACTAAGGTACAATCCATCCTCCTTAATCAACATCATGAAAGATCAATCAAGTAATACAATTGGAAATCAAATGGTATATCAAAAATTTATAGAACCTGACATTTCCTTCCCATGATACCATGCAAAACCACATCTCTTCATGTTTACACATAGTAACTCAAATGTGACTCTTGCAAAAGATTTTGAAGGATCGTCCTTGATACAAGAAGAGAATGAAGAAATGGAATTAAGGTGTCAAATTTGGAAGAGAAAATAATGAGCATGGAAAGTACCATAGCAAAGAAGGTTGAGATCCTAAATATGGTAAGTAAAATAGTATTTCAAATGTTTTTAAATTATATTAAGTTAAATATGGCAAGAAAAGAAGATCTCAAAGACATGGCAGGAAAAGATAATCTCAAAGACATAAAGGAGGAGCTTATGAAGGAGAAAACAAGTCTATTTATCCTAAACTCTCCTCCTTGAGAAGAGGATAAGGAGAACAAGAGGATTTATTCCCAGTCACATATGGAGAACATTCTAATACATTGAGATAACAACGGGAGTCCCAGACACCTAATCATTTGTCACTCCATGATCCACATCATCATGGTTTCAACAAAGTACTAAGGAACTATTTCACTTCCAAGATTGATATGAAGAAGTTTGATGGTAATAATCCCATGATATGGATATTCCAAAAGGAGAAATTATTTGATCTACACCAAGTGCCAAATATACAAAATGTAAGTATTGCATCTTTATATTTATACCTTGATCAATTTATGTGGTACTAATGGCTTTACAAATGCAAAAATCAATATTTTGTCTTTTGGTCCATTTTTAGGGAAGAATTGACAACACATTATAAAGATAATATGACTAATGCATTGTTACTAATTCCTATATGTTGGAGATATTACACACTCACCTGGGTAATTATTTTCCTAAGGTTGATATTCCAATGATGAGGGCGCTTCCATAGATGCAAATATTCTCTCTTGAGAATATTCCCCTTCAAATTAGGGTGCCTCCTACAAAATAGGGAGCTTCCCCTCTTTAGTTCAGAGTCAGTTACACCTCAGTTAGACTAGTGGAGGTCATTCATGCAAGGAAACCTCAGTTTTATCACTAGCAGTTGCATGTTCACCTCGATTTCCTCACCAAGAGTGCACATATCTCATGCATATGGATAAGAGGGTGCATATCTTGTGATTGCATGTGCTTCTCTCACTTCCACATGCGTGACTCAGTTAACTAACGATTGCATGGACTAGTTAACTAGGACAAGGTGGAAAATTACTTATGTTTATGTCATTGAGTGTCTAGATATCTCTAGATCACTACTATGGCGAATTCACTTAGCCATATTGATTTAATCATGTTTGTTTTACCATTTTACTCATACAGTTAATACACTTCATTCTTTTTCTCTCCTCTCTTTTATCTCTCACAAGTTTGTGTGACTTTTCTACTAGCTAGGTTCATTGAGAAAACTTCACGTGGTATTAGAGCCTTGATTGTTAGGAGAAAGTGCATAATAATTTTATATTTTCAGGTATGGGAGGAAGATGTAGTAAAAAAAGATGGATTACTCACCGAAAACACTTCTCACACCTCATAACTACTTCGAGTGGAAGCTAAAAATTCTATAGCAACTCAAATGCAGAGGCTCGTATCAGATAACGATGGCTATAGTGGTGAATCCAGCTTCTGCTATCAAGAAGAATAAGTATCTCAACCGCATGGATGAGGCCTGCAACCTCCTCTATGTGTCTATGTCCCTCGAGCTTATGTTTCACATTCAAGCTTGTACCACACCAAATGAGATTTGGACAAAGTTGGAGAATCTCTTTGGAAAGCAGGATGAAATGAGAGGCCATATGGTCAAGGTTGAGATAAATTCCTTAGGTCCAAGGAATTTTGATAACATCCAGGACTTCTTTACAAATTTCAAATCCCTCCTCCTTCATCTAAATGGATGTGGAATAGAAAAATCCACTCAACACAATCTATTAATCCTTTTTATATTGGAAAAACTTGGTCTAGATTATGTTGTTTTCGTCTCATCATTCCACACAAACAATTTCACTTCAGGAGAAACCTAGAAAATGTTGACATTGGATCAATTTATTGAATCCATCACACATGATCAAGATAATATCATCAAAATGGGGATAATCAAGGGACCCAATGCGAATGCACTTGTTGTGCATGAAAGTAGTAGCACTTCCAATTCAAATTCCAAGCAGGAAAGCAAGGAAAAGGCACATGCGGATCCAACGAAGGAAGGGTACTCCAAACCCTTCGATGATTCTTCAGGATCCAAAGGTGGAAAAGGAAATAAAGGGAAGAACAAATGCAATTATTGCAACAACATCGATCATCCTAAATCGACATGCATGAAGAAACAGATTGATCAAATGGCACAGATTCTTCAAAAGAACAACCTTGGGGATCAGATTCCTGAAGCTTCCAAGAAGAAGTCAAAAGATCAAGAACCAACAAAATGAGTTAACTCTCATGCATTAATTTCCATTAACTATTCTCATGATGCATGGACTTAGATTTAGTCATATCCCATCATATGGAAACAACATAAAATGTTTTATCTTCTATTTCTACATGCATGGGTCCTCCCATCCTCATGGGAGATGATACCCTTGTTGAGGTCATTGACCAAGGGAGAGTAGAACTCCAACATGGAAGTTTTGAGAATGACTTGCATGTTCCAAACTCTTCGTTAAATTGTTCTATGTTTATCAAATAACGCATTCTAGTACAGGAAAAAGGGCGGATTTTACACCTGATTTTGTAACCATATCTGATGTGCATGATAACTCCATTATTGTTGGTGGTGATATAAACCACCAATATCGTTCATATAATTTCAATAAATTCTATGCTAAATTTGATTATGATTTACTATTGATGCATGTTAATGATATTAGTAGATTATGACACGAGAGATTCATGCATATAAGCTTCAAATACATGCAACAACTATGCAAATAGGATATGGTCACCGACTTTCCCAACATACACTTTTCCAAAGGAGTTTTTTAAGGATGTGTTTTTGGCAAACATCCTCAAGAGAAGTTTGAGAAAGGGAAGGTCTAGGGCCTCCTGTCCTTTGGATCTCATCCACAGTGATTTGATGGGACCCTTTCCTCATTGTCCATCAACAAAGAAAGGTACATGCTTATATTTATTGATGATTTCTCATGATACACTTAGGTGTATTTTCTCAAGAAGAATTCTAAATTTTTTTAGCAGCTCAAAGACTTCAAAGCACATGTAGAGACTCAGTCCAAGAGAAATATCAAAATCCTATGCATAAAAAATGGGGGGGAATATGTGAACCGATATGTGTAACATATTTATTCAAAGGCAGGTATATAGTTGCAGCACACAATACCTTATACTCGACAGCAAAATGGATTAGCTGAATGGAAGAAAATATCCCTCAAAGAGATGGCCACTTGCATGTTGCATGCAAGATATCTATTACCCAAGCTTTGGGCTAAGGCACTTAACTATGCTAACCACAGTCAGAACAGATCTCCTCACAGATCTGTCAAGGATCAGACTCCCTTTAAGGCATGGAGCGACAGAAAACCAGAAGTCACCCACCTTCAAATATATGGATCACCCGCATGGACCCACGTACCCTCTGACAAGAGGAAATCATTAGATCTTCATAATACAATGTGAATATTCGTGGGATATCCAGATGTTGTGAAGGGTTACATGTTATTTGATCCCTCTACTGATAGGCTCATCATTGAGAATAATGTTCAGTTTGAGGAAACTCCCTTGCATGCATTGTTCGAGCCACATGCCGATACCTATGTACCATTGCCTGCACTAGACATGAGTGATGATGAGTCTACTCACTGAGATCATGGTTCATATCTAATCTTTGAATCTTATTCAAAATATGATGAGCTTGCAAATGATGAACCACCACAAATTCCCAAGTGGGCACAGACCACCCTACAGGATATCTAGATGGTGTGAAGGGTTACATGTTACTTGATCCCTCTACTAATAGGCTCATCATTGAGCACAATTTTTAGTTTGAGTAAACTCCCTTGCATGCATCGTCGGAGCCACATGCACATACATATGTACCATTGTTTGCACTAGACATCAGTGATGATGAGTCCACTCATTGAGATCATGGTTCATATATAAGCTTTGAATCTTATTCAAAATATGATGAGCATGCAAATGATGAGCCACCACAAATTCCCAAGTGGGCACATACCACCCTACAGGAAGCAAGAGACCTTGTGGGGGATCCAACTTATCATAGGAGGATGAGTTCTTAGTTTGAGGATCCTTCTCTTGCACCCACAACTAATGAACCAGTTATTCCCATGCATTGTTGTATTATTCTAGCTTTAGACCCGTAGGCCTATGCAGAGGCTTTAGCTCTAAACGTCTAGATGTTGAGAACCTCGGACTCCTTGTTGATCCTAGTTCTATATGTTGATGACCTCCTAATCATAGGAAGTTTGGCCTTAATAATTTTTGCGGTCAAAGACATTTTGCACGATAGGTTGCCTATGATGCGCATGGGTCCACTACACTATTTTCTTTGTCTGGAGATCAGTCGGGATGCTTCAGGCATCAAGTTATCTCATACTAAGTATGCCAAGGATCTCTTGGTTAGATTCCACATGACCAACTATAAGTCGAAAACCATACTCTTTTTGTCTAGGGTACATCTTGAGGATGGAAGTGTTAGGAAATTATATTTCCATGCTAAACCTAGCATAAGAGAGGAAGACAAATTTAATCTAGAAAACAAATGACAAAGAAAACACATAGTACACATATATTCCTTGAGTGTCTTACTCTCTTGTTGTCTTATTCATTCAGAATAAAGGGTTACATGCCTAACCTTGGTCCACACCTAAGGCACAATCATCATCATACATTCTTTCTTTACACAAGAACAACCATGTAGCCAATTCAACTTACATCTACATGACCAACAAACTACTACTAAATATTAGCATGAATATCTAAGATTTATCATTAAATTTATATGATTACAACACGCCTTAATTATAGGATTTACAATAGGAAAAATCCCTAAAGAAAGGCTCCTAAAAAAGGGTTACAAATCCACATAGATCATTGGCTACAAATCCCACAAATCTCTGGATTTTGTTATAATCAGCCTTCATTCGGTATTTAGTTGGTTTCCACACGACCACATGTTGACTTCTTGTCGATTGACCTATCTAACTTGATTTCGATTACTTTGACTTCAACTTTTCCTGGTCGATCCACCTTGACCTTTGAATTTCACTCCCATTCGATCCACCTTGACTAGACTTTCGCTGCAAAGAATATAACAACCCAACATTCTCCCACGTGTTGTCTTCTTTGTTGAATTGGGAGTTTCTTGAACTTTTGTTCACATACCCAAGGAAGCAATTTCCATTTCCTCTTTGCACCAAGAGAACTTCACAACACTCACAGACTTGGTCAAATATTCTACTATGTCTATGTTATCCAGCAAAACCTTGTTTCTTTCTACCATGTCCCTTACAAAATGGTATTGTACATAAATATGCTTAGTATTGGAATGATAATTTGGTTTCTTTTCCAAACATATTGTGCTTTGACTATAGCAACTTATATTCATAGCTCTATGTTCAAACCTGATCCCTAAACACAGTCGTTGCAACCATATTGCTTCTTTTCTTCCATGAGTGGTTGCCATGTATTCAACTTTTGTTCCTGACAAGGCTACGCTCGTCTGTAGCTTACTCATCCAACCAATTTCTCCACCAAACATATTGAACACATATCCATTGGTCGACCTTCATCAAACCATATCTCTAGCCCAATCGGCATCAACAAATCCATGTACATATACTTCACTTTCATCTCCATGTTTCCCTTGGTAACATATAGCATAGTCTTGTGTGCCACACAAATACCTGAATACTCTCTTGACAATTTTCCACTGCTCCTTTCTAGGTGTTGACATGTATCTTTTCAACACTCCCACTACACGGGAAATGTATGGTCGAGTGCAGACCATCGCATACATTAGAATACCAACAACACTTGCATAGGGGACATGTGTCATATCCTCTATTTCTTCTTGTTTCTTTGGACATTGTTCAATAGTTATCCTTGTTCCCACTGGAATNACACGGGAAATGTATGGTCGAGTGCAGACCATCGCATACATTAGAATACCAACAACACTTGCATAGGGGACATGTGTCATATCCTCTATTTCTTCTTGTTTCTTTGGACATTGTTCAATAGTTATCCTTGTTCCCACTGGAATTGCCACCTTTATAGGTTTGTAATCCTGCATGTTGAAACGTTTCAAAATTATTTCATTATACTTCTTCTTATTCAACTAGAGCTTTCTAGTTGCTCAATCTCTCTTAATATCCATCCCCAAGATGAAGTTTGTTGAACTGATATCCTTCATGTTGAACTTGGAGGATAACCGATTCTTCACCTCCTTTAATGAGAACATGTTATTTCCAATCAACAAAATGTTGTTGACATACAATACTACATATATGAAACACCCACCTTCTTCCTTGGAATATATGCAATGATCAACTTTTCTTCTCACAAATAAAAAAATAAATATGTACATGTCGAAATTTTGATACCACATCCTTGGTGATTTCTTTAGACCATAAAGGGATCTTTTCAATCTACACACCAAATATTTCTTTACCCTTACTACAAACCCTTCTGGTTGTTTCATGTAAATTTCTTCTTCCAGGTCCCCATGTAGGAAAGTTGTCTTCACATCCATATGTTCTATTTCCAAATAAAAAGTTGCATCCAGGGACATTAGTACTCTAATGCAAGTTAATTTTGCAACAGGGAAAAAAAATATCACCAAAGTCGACTCCTTCGAGTTGGGAATATCCTTTCACTACCAGTCAAGCTTTGAATTTCTCGACTTGACCTGATGCATTCCTATTCTTCTTGAATACCCACTTTCTACTGACAAGATTTCTTCCATTAGGTAATTCGAATAAATCCCATGTCCATTATTATGAAAGGATTCCATTTATTTGACTATTATGTCCTTCCATAGTCTACCATATGTTGTGTTGAATGTACCCCTGATCGACTTGGGCTCATTGTCAATGCCAGTTAACAAAAATGAAAATTCGGGTGGACTATACCTTTTGATAATTTTATTACTCGTTCAGACCTTCTTACAATCGAGGTTGGTTATTCCACCTCTTCATCCGATTCAGTTTACTCATGTGAATCGTATTCTTCTTCGTTCCTCAGTTCAAACCTCACCTTCTTTGGATTATTCTCTATTTGAACCACTTTAGACTCATACTCCCTTCCAACTTTTGAATACCACATCTTCATTGTACAATTTTTTCCTTGGTGTAGGATCCCAGAGATTATATCATTTCATTCCTTCTTTTTATCCAATGAAAATACATTTGATTTCCTTCTTGTCCAGCTTTATCCTCTTTTCCTTGGGAACATGAGAAAGTGCATCACATCCAAATAATTTGATATGTGAAAGCGAAGGTTTCTTACCAAACCATACCTCATGTGGAGTCAATTCAACTAGCGTTGATCAAGGAGACATATTCACCAAATATTTTGTTGTGTCGACAACGATTTCCCGAAATTCTTGTGTGCGCCTAGCACCATTGAGCATGATATGTGCCTTGTCCATCAATGTTTTGTTCATTCTTTCAGCAACAACATTTTTTTATGGGGTATATGGTGTGCTATTTTGGCATGCTATGCCACATTACTTGCAGAATTGCTCAAAATCCTTTCCACTAAATTCATCACCATTATTAATTCTCATGACCTTGATCTTGTCATTAGAAAAATAGGATCACAAAGAAATAAAATAAAACAAATGCGGAAATAAAACACAGAAGATATGCAATACAATAGAGACACAAATATGCGTGGATCACCCACTGTGAGCTACATCCACCAGATAAATTTCTCGGACCTTCCTTATTATTATCCAGCAAAATGAAGGGATACAACCTACAGCACACCCGTTGTAACTTCCTCTTCTTTCTCTCACGGTCTCCTCTTCAGAATATAATATTTTCACACATACACAACCACAATACAATTCCCTCATAAAACAAGGTTTCCTTCTAGGGAAAAAATGCCTAAAATAACTTCTACCGTCAAATCTGCAACCTTATAATGAATAGTCCATATTGACTACGAAATTACAATATTTTACAAGGCAATTTCTCCAATATTGCGCTTTGGGGGCGCTAACCCTGAATCCCCTGCCGGGGGGGCTACACAAATTATCGTCGCCCCCCCAGGCGACAGTTGTGGGGGGGAAAGCCACCCCACACCCCCTTGTTAGGGAATGGGGTCCAAGAACAGTTGAAACAAACCTATGAATCAGGAAGATAATCAGGCTCCACAACCAACACTTCTTATTTTTCTGGTTTTCCACAAGAGACTTAAACTCTTTGAATTTATTGAAAACCTTTGATTTCTTCCTCGAGAGATATATCCATGTATTCATGGAAATATCATCTATGAAGGAGACATAATACAGAGATCCACCAAGTGAAGGCACTGAAACAGGGCTAAACACATCATTATGAACCAATTCTAGAATCCCCTTTTCTCTTGTCGCTCCAAATGGGCACCTCACCCGATTTTTTTTTCCATACATGCAATGTTCATAAAATTTGACTTCTAAGTTACATTCAGGAAAATCTTTGACCATATCTTTTTTATGCATAGCTCAAAGTTATTTTTCTTCAATTTGTCCCATCCTCTCGTGCCATAGCATGGTCAAGTCAACTTGACGAAGAGTTTTCGAGTTGATTTCAAACGACTCAGCCCGAGTCGACTCGAGTTGAGTCGAGTCGAATTCAAGTCAACTTCAGTAACAAAAATGTTATTTCATCCAATAGAGTAAAAATTCCCTAATAACTTATATAGGGTTCCAATCCAAACTCCTTTCATTAAGAACATCGCACCTCTGACCATTTTCCACATATCCTTATGAAATATAGTATGCACTCCTGCATCACTCATCTTGCTAACAAATATGTAAGTCAGAATATGTAGCACACCTAGAAGGGTTCTACTTCTTTGATCGTGCAAGATCAGTTGGACTCTTCCCTGTCTGACAATTTTGGTTGTCAATTTGTCCCCTAAGAATAAATATCTTCCTTCATATCATTCATATTCGCAAAACCATTCTCTGTGTGGTGTCATATGATAGGATTCTCCTGAATTGATCAACCAAACATCTTGATCTGACTGTGTACTGGCCAATGCCAGATACACATCGCCTCCTTTATCTGGAGTATTGTTTCTCTCAGTTGATTTCTTCTCATCATATCTTGCACTAACTTACATTGCCTTCGATTTTCAATCCCTTTTATAATTCCCAGCTTTACGGCATTCCAACATCTTCTCATCGATCGAAGAAGGGATTTTGATCTACCCTTTGAATTTGACTTTTTACCAGAGAATTTTCCTTTATCTATGTCAATCAATCGACCTTTCACCATTAAAGCATCTTTGGTAGATCATTCCATGTTCTTCCTTCTCATTTCTTCTAATAGTAGAGATGCAACCACATCTTCTAGAACTAATGTGGCTGAATTACTCCATACAACCACGACTAATCTATCCCAGGAGTTTGGCCAAGAACATAATAGGCTAACACATTTCTCCTCCTCAATGATTTTAATATCCACAAAAGATAATTGGCTTATTATGGTATTAAACGAATTTAAATGCTCATTTACCGAACTTCCCTCACTCATCCTCAGAAGATATAGTTTCTTTCTAAGAAACAAATTATTTACCAAGTATTTTGACTTGTAAAAGCTTCCCAACTTGTCCCACGGTCTTGGCCAAGTCTTCACCTCAGACATTTAGCAGCACCGAATCTACAAGACAAAGTTGAATCGTACTCCTTTCCCTTCTCTCAAGTTTCTCCCATTCTTCCTTAGACATACCTATCGGAATGGTACTTTGGGAGATTGTTTCCCATTGTTCTCGATATACAAGGAGATATTCAATTTTAAGCTTCCAAAGCTTGAAATTATGGCCATTGAATTTTTCAATCTCTATTCTCAAGTTGCTTGTCATTATTTAAGAAAAACTTTAAATATATTTGACTTATGACTCTTAATGGAGCCAGGGTTTAGCTCAGATCCAAGGTTGTTAAATCAAGCTCTGATACCACATGTTAGGAAATTATACTTCCACGCAAAACCTAATAGAAGAGAGGAAGATATATTTAAGCTAGAAAACAAATGACAAATAAAACATACAGTACGTAGAGATTTTACCCCAGAAACCTAAACAGGAAAATGAGAATTCCTTGAGCGCCTTGCTCTCTTGTTGTTTTCTTCATTCAGAATAAAAGGTTGCATGCCTAACCTTGGTCCATACCTAAGAAATGATCAACATCGTACCTTCTTGCTTTACATAAGAACAACCATGTAGCCAATTCGGATTACATCTACATGACCAACAACCTACTACTAAATATTAGAATGAAGATCTAAGATTGATCATTAAATTTATATGATTACAACATGTCTTATTTATAGGATTTACAGTAGAAAAAAACCCTAAATAAATGCGCCCAAAAAATGGTTATAGATCCACGCTGATCATTGGTTAGAAATCTCGCAAATCTCAAGATTTTGTTACAGTTGACTACCAGTTGGATTACCATTCGACCTTCATTCAATCTTCAGTTGGTTTCCACATGAATACGTTTTGACCTCTTTTCAGTTGACCTCTTCGACTTGGTGTTGATTACTTCGAATTCGACTTTTCCTCGTTGATCCACCTCGACCTTCGACTTTCACTCCTAGTTGATCCACCTTGATTAGAATTTCATTGTAAAGAATATAACAACCCAACAGAAATGGATGCAACAGTGGTGGAAAACACCTTGTATCGACAGCTTGTAGGGATCCTTTTATACCTCACTCACACTCAGTCAGATCTCTCATATGTAGTAGGGGAAATTTCCAAGTACATGCAGGAGTCGCATGAGCTACACTGGAAGGTTTCCAAGCACATCCTTAGATATGTTCAGGGCACCAATGATTATGGGATCCACTATGAAATAGTTTGTGCATTGGATCTCATGGGATTCATCGATTCTGATTGGGATGGTGATAGCACAAATCAAAAGTCCACTTCTAGGTATGTACTTAGTTTGGGTTTCAGTCACATCTGTTGGTCGAGCAAAAAGTGGTCAAGTATTTCTCTATCATCAACAAAGGTTGAGTACAGAGGAGAATTCAACATAATTATTTATGCATTTTGAATTCAAAACTTCATCACTGAGCTTGGCATCTAGTTCCGCCATTTGACTATCATTTGGTGTAAAAATCAGAGTACGCTCAAGTTTTGCAGAGACCCGGTACATTGACATCGAACCAAACACATTGAGATCCATATGCACTACATCAGAGAAATGGTACATGACAGGATCATTGATTTGCAGTACTATCCATCCGTCGAATAGAATGTAGACATATTCACCAAGACATTTACTGAGCAGAAGTTCCACTTCTTGCGTAATTGTCTTGGAATGAAGGACACATTTTCTTAGTAGTTGTCTTTCCTTCTTCATCTTTTATGCATTGTACTTTGAGAGGGGGGGTTTCCCATGAGTTTTTCCCTCTTTCCTCTATTTTTTTAGTGTTTCATGCTTAGATGCATTGTACAATGGGTACATAACATGACCTTGGTTTTTTGGACCCATTCCTCTGTTGATTAAGGTTGGTTGTCATTGATGTCAACCCTTGAAGAAAGACCTGTAGCACAAAGGTTTGGGTAATGGACCCAATATTGTTTGATGTAAATATGACTCATTATTGTTTTGTCATTGTTGATAAGAAGTAAATATGGA
>ML828067.1:0-14789 GCA_009831015.1 Picea engelmannii | reverse complement strand
CTTATCTTATGAAATGCAAATAACTATAATAATGGCATAAACATTAACACAATGGACCATTTCCCTGGTTTAACCCCCAAACTCTAAGAATCCAAGACCATCATTTACCCATAAATCTACCCACCTTTTTAAGCTTACTGAAGATCATTTTGTGACATTTTTTGAGAGATCCCTCTCGGGTTGGAAGAGGGCATCTTCTAATCCAAAGTGTTTCGAGGTTGCCTCAGGATTGATTTGCTGCAACCCATTTCAGTTTCGAGTGTCAACATAGTGCATACGGATCTCGATGTGTTTGGTTTGCTGTCAATGTACCGGGTCTCTGAAAAACTTGAGCGTACTCTGATTTTCACACCAAATGATAGTCAGATGGTGGAACTAGATGCCAAACTCAGTGATGAAGTTTTGAATTCAAAGTGCATAAATAATGATGTTGAATTCTCCTCTGTACTCAACCTTTGTTGATGATAGAGAAATACTTGCCCGCTTTTTTCTCGACCAACATATGTGACTGAAACCCAAACTAAGCACATACCCATAAGTGGACTTTCGATTTGTGCTATCACCATCCCAATCAGAATCGATGAATCCCATGAGATCCAATGCACAACCTATTTCATAGTGGATCCCATAATCATTGGTGCCCTGAACATATCTGAGGATGTGCTTGGAAACCTTCCAGTGTAACTCATGCGACTCCTGCATGTACTTGGAAATTTCCCCTACTGCATATGAGAGATCCGATTGAGTGTGAGTGAGGTATAAAAGGATCCCTACAAGCTATCGATACAAGGTGTTTTCCACCACTGTTGCATCCATTTCTGTTGGGTTGTTATATTCTTTACAATGAAATTCTAGTCAAGGTGGATCAACTAGGAGTGAAAGTCGAAGGTTGAGGTGGATCGACGAGGAAAAGTCAAATTCGAAGTAATCAACACCAATTCGAAGAGGTCAAATGAAAAGAGGTCAAAAGGTAGTCATGTGAAAACCAACTGAAGATTGAATGAAGGTCGAATGGTAATCCGACTGGTAGTCAACTGTAACAAAATCCTGAGATTTGCAAGATTTCTAACCAATGATCAATGTGGATCTGTAACCATTTTTTGGGCACATTTATTTAGGGTTTTTTTCTACTGTAAATCCTATAAATAAGACATGTTGTAATCATATAAATTTAATGATCAATCTTAGATCTTCATGCTAATATTTAGTAGTAGGTTGTTGGTCATGTAGATGTAATCCGAATTGGCTACATGGTTGTTCTTATGTAAAGCAAGAAGGTACGATGTTGATCATTTCTTAGGTATGGACCAAGGTTAGGCATGCAACCTTTTATTATGAATGAATAAAACAACAAGAGAGAAAGGCGCTCAAAGAATTCTCATTTTCCTGTTTAGGTTTCTGGGGTAAAATCTCTACGTACTGTATGTTTTATTTTTCATTTGTTTTCTAGCTTAAATATATCTTCCTCTCTTCTATTAGGTTTTGCGTGGAAGTATAATTTCCTAACATGTGGTATCAAAGCTTGATTTAACAACCTTGGATCTAAGCTAAACCCTAGGTCCATTAAGAGTCGTAAGTCAAATATCTTTAAAGTTGTGCTTAAATAATGACAAGTAACTTGAGAATAGAGATTGAAAAATTCAATGGCCATAATTTCAATCTTTGGAAGCTTAAAATTGAATATCTCCTTGTATATCGAGAACAATGGGAAACAATATCCCAAAGTACCATTCTGACAGGTATGTCGAAGGAAGAATGAGATAAACTTGAGAGAAGGGAAAGGAGTACGATTCAACTTTGTCTTGTAGTTTTGGTGCTGCTAAATGTCTCAGGTGAAGACTTGGCCAAGAAATTGTGGGACAAGTTGGGAAGCTTTTACAAGTCAAAATACTTGGTAAATAATTTGTTTCTTAGAAAGAAACTATATCTTCTGAGGATGAGTGAAGGAAGTTCAGTAAATGAGCATTTAAATTCGTTTAATACCATAATAAGCCAATTATCTTTTGTGGATATTAAAATCATTGAGGAGGAGAAATGTGTTAGCCTATTATGTTCTTGGCCAAACTCCTGGGATAGCTTAGTCGTGGTTGTATGGAGTAATTCAACTGCATTAGTTCTAGATGATGTGGTTGCATCTCTACTATTAGAAGAAATGAGAAGGAAGAACATGGAATGATCTACCAAATATTCTTTAATGGTGAAAGGTCGACTGATTGACATAGATAAAGGAAAATTCTTCGGTAAAAAGTCAAATTCAAAGGGTAGATCAAAATCCCTTGTTCGATCAATGAGAAGATGTTGGAATGTCGTAAAGCTGGGAATTATAAAAGGGATTGCAAGTCGAAGGCAATGTAAGTTAGTGCAAGATATGATGAGAAGCAATCAACCGAGAGAAAGAATACTCCAGATAAAGGAGGCGATGTGTATCTGGCATTGGCCAGTACACAGTCAGATCAAGATGTTTGGTTGATCAATTCAAGAGAATCCTATCATATGACACCACACAGAGAATGGTTTTGCGAATATGAATGATATGAAGGAAGATATTTATTCTTGGGGGACGAATTGACAACCAAAATTGTCAAACAGGGAAGAGTCCAATTGATCCTGCACGATCAAAGGAGTAGAACCCTTCTAGGTGTGCTACATATTCCTGGTTTGTAAATAAACCTTATATTTGTTAGCAAGATGAGTGATGCAGGAGTGCATACTATATTTCATAAGGATATGTGGAAAATGGTCAGAGGTGTGATGTTCTTAATGAAAGGAGTTTGGATTGGAACCCTATACAAGTTATTAGGAAATTTCGACTCCATTGGATGAAATAACATTTTTGTTCCTGAAGTTGACTTGAATTCGACTCGACTCAACTCGACTCGACTCGGGCTGAGTCATTTGAAATCAACTCGAAAACTCTTCGTCAAGTTGACCTGACTATGCTATGGCACGAGAGGATGGGACAAATTGAAGAAAAATAACTTCGAGCTATGCATAAAAAAGGTATGGTCAAAGATTTTCCTGAATGTAACTTAGAAGTCAAATTTTATGAACATTGCATGTATGGAAAAAAAATTCGGGTGAGGTGCCCATTTGGAGTGACAAGAGAAAAGGGGATTCTAGAATTGGTTCATAATGATGTGTTTGGCCTTGTTTCAGTGCCTTCACTTGGTGGATCTCTGTATTATGTCTCCTTCATAGATGATATTTCCAGGAATACATGAATATATCTCTTGAGGAAGAAATTAAAGGTTTTCAATAAATTCAAAGAGTTTAAGTCTCTTGTGGAAAACCAGAAAAATAAGAAGTGTTGGTTGTGGAGCCTGATTATCTTCCTGATTCATAGGTTTGTTTCAACTGTGCTTGGACCCCATTCCCTAACAAGGGGGTGTGGGGTGGCTTTCCCCCCCACAACTATCGCCAGGGAGGGCGACGATAATTTTTGTAGCCCCCCCCCTGGTAGGGGATTCGGGGTTAGCGCCCCCAAAGCGCAATGTTGGAGAAATTGCCTTGTATAATATCATAATTTCGTAGTCAATATGGACTATTCATTATAAGGTTGCAGATTTAATGGTAGAAGTTATTTTAGGCATTTTTTCCCTAGAAGGAAACCTTGTTTTATGAGGGAATTGTATTGTGGCTGTATATGTGTGCAAATATTATATTCTGAAGAGGAGACCATGAGAGAAAGAAGAGGAAGTTACAACAGGTGTGTTGTAGGTTGTATCCCTTCATTTTACTAGATAATAATAAGGAAGGTCCGGGAAATTTATCTGGTGGATGTAGCTCACAGTGGGTGATCCACGCATATTTGTGTCTCTATTGTATTGCATATCTTCTGTGTTTTATTTCCGCATTTCTTTTATTTTATTTCTTTGCGATCCTATTTTTCTAATGAGAAGATCAAGGTTGTGAGAATTAATAATGGTGGTGAATTCAGTGGAAAGGATTTTGAGCAATTCTGCAAGCAATGTGGCATAGCATGCCAAAATAACACACCATATACCCCATAAAAAAATGTTGTTGCTGAAAGAATGAACAAAACATTGATGGACAAGGCACAGATCATGCTCAATGGTGCTAGGCGCACATAAGAATTTCAGGAAATCACTGTCGACACAACAAAATATTTGGTGAATATGTCTCCTTGATCAGCGCTAGTTGACTCGACTCCACATGAGGTATGGTTTGGTAAGAAACCTTCTCTTTCACATATCAAATTATTTGGATGTGATGCACTTTCTCATGTTCCCAAGGAAAAGAGGATAAAGCTGGACAAGAAGGAAATCAAATGTATTTTCATTGGATAAAAAGAAGGAATGAAATGATATAATCTTTGGGATCCTGCACCAAGGAAAACATTGTACAACGAAGATGTGGTATTCAAAAGTTGGAAGGGAGTATGAGTCTAAAGTGGTTCAAATAGAGAATAATCCAAAGAAGGTGAGGTTTGAATTGAGGAACAAAGAAGAATATGATTCACATAAGTAAACTGAATCATATGAAGAGGTGGAATAACCAACCTCGATTGTAATAAGGTCTGAATGAGTAATAAAATTATCAAAAGGTATAGTTCACCCGAATTTTCATTTTTGTTAACCGCCATTGACGATGAGCCCAAGTCGATCAAGGGGGCATTCAACACGACATATGGTAGACTATGGAAGGACATAATGGTCAAATAAATGGAATCCTTTCATAATAATGGACATGGGATTTATTCGAATTACCTAATGGAAGAAATCTCGTCGGTAGAAAGTGAGTATTCAAGAAGAATAGGAATGCATCAGGTCAAGTCGAGAAATTCAAAGCTTGACTGGTAGTGAAAGGATATTCCCAACTCGAAGGAGTTGACTTTGGTGATATTTTTTTTCCCTGTTGCAAAATTAACTTGCATTAGAGTACTAATGTCTCTAGATGCAACATTTGATTTGGAAATAGAACATATGGATGTGAAGAAAACTTTCCTACATGGGGACCTGGAAGAAGAAATTTACATGAAACAACCAAAAGGGTTTGTAGTAAGGGTAAAGAAATATTTGGTGTGTAGATTGAAAAGATCCCTTTATGGTCTAAAGAAATCACCAAGGATGTGGTATCAAAAGTTCGACATGTACATATTTATTTTTTTATTTGTGAGAAGAAAAGTTGATCATTGCATATATTCCAAGGAAGAAGGTGGGCGTTTCATATATGTAGTATTGTATGTCAACAACATGTTGTTGATTGGAAATAACATGTTCTCATTAAAGAAGGTGAAGAATCGGTTATCCTCCAAGTTCGACATGAAGGATATCAATGCAACAAACTTCATCCTGGGGATGGATATTAAGATAGATTGAGCAACTAGAAAGCTATGGTTGAATAAGAAGAAGTATAATGAAATAATTTTGAAACGTTTCAACATGCATGATTACAAACCTATAAAGGTGGCTATTCCAGTGGGAACAAGGATAACTATTGAACAATGTCCAAAGAAACAAGAAGAAATAGAGGATATGACACATGTCCCCTATGCAAGTGTTGTTGGTATTCTAATGTATGCGATGGTCTGCACTCGACCATACATTTCCCGTGTAGTGGGAGTGTTGAAAAGATACATGTCAACACCTAGAAAGGAGCAGTGGAAAATTGTCAAGAGAGTATTCAGGTATTTGTGTGGCACACAAGACTATGCTATATGTTACCAAGGGAAACATGGAGATGAAAGTGAAGTATATGTACATGGATTTGTTGATGCCGATTGGGCTAGAGATATGGTTTGATGAAGGTCGACCAATGGATATGTGTTCAATATGTTTGGTGGAGAAATTGGTTGGATGAGTAAGCTACAGACGAGCGTAGCCTTGTCAGGAACAAAAGTTGAATACATGGCAACCACTCATGGAAGAAAAGAAGCAATATGGTTGCAACGACTGTGTTTAGGGATCAGGTTTGAACATAGAGCTATGAATATAAGTTGCTATAGTCAAAGCACAATATGTTTGGAAAAGAAACCAAATTATCATTCCAATACTAAGCATATTTATGTACAATACCATTTTGTAAGGGACATGGTAGAAAGAAACAAGGTTTTGCTGGATAACATAGACATAGTAGAATATTTGACCAAGTCTGTGAGTGTTGTGAAGTTCTCTTGGTGCAAAGAGGAAATGGAAATTGCTTCCTTGGGTATGTGAACAAAAGTTCAAGAAACTCCCAATTCAACAAAGAAGACAACACGTGGGAGAATGTTGGGTTGTTATATTCTTTGCAGCGAAAGTCTAGTCAAGGTGGATCGAATGGGAGTGAAATTCAAAGGTCAAGGTGGATCGACCAGGAAAAGTTGAAGTCAAAGTAATCGAAATCAAGTTAGATAGGTCAATCGACAAGAAGTCAACATGTGGTCGTGTGGAAACCAACTAAATACCGAATGAAGGCTGATTATAACAAAATCCAGAGATTTGTGGGATTTGTAGCCAATGATCTATGTGGATTTGTAACCCTTTTTTAGGAGCCTTTCTTTAGGGATTTTTCCTATTGTAAATCCTATAATTAAGGCGTGTTGTAATCATATAAATTTAATGATAAATCTTAGATATTCATGCTAATATTTAGTAGTAGTTTGTTGGTCATGTAGATGTAAGTTGAATTGGCTACATGGTTGTTCTTGTGTAAAGAAAGAATGTATGATGATGATTGTGCCTTAGGTGTGGACCAAGGTTAGGCATGTAACCCTTTATTCTGAATGAATAAGACAACAAGAGAGTAAGACACTCAAGGAATATATGTGTACTATGTGTTTTCTTTGTCATTTGTTTTCTAGATTAAATTTGTCTTCCTCTCTTATGCTAGGTTTAGCATGGAAATATAATTTCCTAACACTTCCATCCTCAAGATGTACCCTAGACAAAAAGAGTATGGTTTTCGACTTATAGTTGGTCATGTGGAATCTAACCAAGAGATCCTTGGCATACTTAGTATGAGATAACTTGATGCCTGAAGCATCCCGACTGATCTCCAGACAAAGAAAATAGTGTAGTGGACCCATGCGCATCATAGGCAACCTATCGTGCAAAATGTCTTTGACCGCAAAAATTATTAAGGCCAAACTTCCTATGATTAGGAGGTCATCAACATATAGAACTAGGATCAACAAGGAGTCCGAGGTTCTCAACATCTAGACGTTTAGAGCTAAAGCCTCTGCATAGGCCTACGGGTCTAAAGCTAGAATAATACAACAATGCATGGGAATAACTGGTTCATTAGTTGTGGGTGCAAGAGAAGGATCCTCAAACTAAGAACTCATCCTCCTATGATAAGTTGGATCCCCCACAAGGTCTCTTGCTTCCTGTAGGGTGGTATGTGCCCACTTGGGAATTTGTGGTGGCTCATCATTTGCATGCTCATCATATTTTGAATAAGATTCAAAGCTTATATATGAACCATGATCTCAATGAGTGGACTCATCATCACTGATGTCTAGTGCAAACAATGGTACATATGTATGTGCATGTGGCTCCGACGATGCATGCAAGGGAGTTTACTCAAACTAAAAATTGTGCTCAATGATGAGCCTATTAGTAGAGGGATCAAGTAACATGTAACCCTTCACACCATCTAGATATCCTGTAGGGTGGTCTGTGCCCACTTGGGAATTTGTGGTGGTTCATCATTTGCAAGCTCATCATATTTTGAATAAGATTCAAAGATTAGATATGAACCATGATCTCAGTGAGTAGACTCATCATCACTCATGTCTAGTGCAGGCAATGGTACATAGGTATCGGCATGTGGCTCGAACAATGCATGCAAGGGAGTTTCCTCAAACTGAACATTATTCTCAATGATGAGCCTATCAGTAGAGGGATCAAATAACATGTAACCCTTCACAACATCTGGATATCCCACGAATATTCACATTGTATTATGAAGATCTAATGATTTCCTCTTGTCAGAGGGTACGTGGGTCCATGCGGGTGATCCATATATTTGAAGGTGGGTGACTTCTGGTTTTCTGTCGCTCCATGCCTTAAAGGGAGTCTGATCCTTGACAGATCTGTGAGGAGATCTGTTCTGACTGTGGTTAGCATAGTTAAGTGCCTTAGCCCAAAGCTTGGGTAATAGATATCTTGCATGCAACATGCAAGTGGCCATCTCTTTGAGGGATATTTTCTTCCATTCAGCTAATCCATTTTGCTGTCGAGTATAAGGTATTGTGTGCTGCAACTATATACCTGCCTTTGAATAAATATGTTACACATATCGGTTCACATATTCCCCCCCATTTTTTATGCATAGGATTTTGATATTTCTCTTGGACTGAGTCTCTACATGTGCTTTGAAGTCTTTGAGCTGCTAAAAAAATTTAGAATTCTTCTTGAGAAAATACACCTAAGTGTATCATGAGAAATCATCAATAAATATAAGCATGTACCTTTCTTTGTTGATGGACAATGAGGAAAGGGTCCCATCAAATCACTGTGGATGAGATCCAAAGGACAGGAGGCCCTAGACCTTCCCTTTCTCAAACTTCTCTTGAGGATGTTTGCCAAAAACACATCCTTAAAAAACTCCTTTGGAAAAGTGTATGTTGGGAAAGTCGGTGACCATATCCTATTTGCATAGTTGTTGCATGTATTTGAAGCTTATATGCATGAATCTCTCGTGTCATAATCTACTAATATCATTAACATGCATCAATAGTAAATCATAATCAAATTTAGCATAGAATTTATTGAAATTATATGAACGATATTGGTGGTTTATATCACCACCAACAATAATGGAGTTATCATGCACATCAGATATGGTTACAAAATCAGGTGTAAAATCCGCCCTTTTTCCTGTACTAGAATGCGTTATTTGATAAACATAGAACAATTTAACGAAGAGTTTGGAACATGCAAGTCATTCTCAAAACTTCCATGTTGGAGTTCTACTCTCCCTTGGTCAATGACCTCAACAAGGGTATCATCTCCCATGAGGATGGGAGGACCCATGCATGTAGAAATAGAAGATAAAACATTTTATGTTGTTTCCATATGATGGGATATGACTAAATCTAAGTCCATGCATCATGAGAATAGTTAATGGAAATTAATGCATGAGAGTTAACTCATTTTGTTGGTTCTTGATCTTTTGACTTCTTCTTGGAAGCTTCAGGAATCTGATCCCCAAGGTTGTTCTTTTGAAGAATCTGTGCCATTTGATCAATCTGTTTCTTCATGCATGTCGATTTAGGATGATCGATGTTGTTGCAATAATTGCATTTGTTCTTCCCTTTATTTCCTTTTCCACCTTTGGATCCTGAAGAATCATCGAAGGGTTTGGAGTACCCTTCCTTCGTTGGATCCGCATGTGCCTTTTCCTTGCTTTCCTGCTTGGAATTTGAATTGGAAGTGCTACTACTTTCATGCACAACAAGTGCATTCGCATTGGGTCCCTTGATTATCCCCATTTTGATGATATTATCTTGATCATGTGTGATGGATTCAATAAATTGATCCAATGTCAACATTTTCTAGGTTTCTCCTGAAGTGAAATTGTTTGTGTGGAATGATGAGACGAAAACAACATAATCTAGACCAAGTTTTTCCAATATAAAAAGGATTAATAGATTGTGTTGAGTGGATTTTTCTATTCCACATCCATTTAGATGAAGGAGGAGGGATTTGAAATTTGTAAAGAAGTCCTGGATGTTATCAAAATTCCTTGGACCTAAGGAATTTATCTCAACCTTGACCATATGGCCTCTCATTTCATCCTGCTTTCCAAAGAGATTCTCCAACTTTGTCCAAATCTCATTTGGTGTGGTACAAGCTTGAATGTGAAACATAAGCTCGAGGGACATAGACACATAGAGGAGGTTGCAGGCCTCATCCATGCGGTTGAGATACTTATTCTTCTTGATAGCAGAAGCTGGATTCACCACTATAGCCATCGTTATCTGATACGAGCCTCTGCATTTGAGTTGCTATAGAATTTTTAGCTTCCACTCGAAGTAGTTATGAGGTGTGAGAAGTGTTTTCGGTGAGTAATCCATCTTTTTTTACTACATCTTCCTCCCATACCTGAAAATATAAAATTATTATGCACTTTCTCCTAACAATCAAGGCTCTAATACCACGTGAAGTTTTCTCAATGAACCTAGCTAGTAGAAAAGTCACACAAACTTGTGAGAGATAAAAGAGAGGAGAGAAAAAGAATGAAGTGTATTAACTGTATGAGTAAAATGGTAAAACAAACATGATTAAATCAATATGGCTAAGTGAATTCGCCATAGTAGTGATCTAGAGATATCTAGACACTCAATGACATAAACATAAGTAATTTTCCACCTTGTCCTAGTTAACTAGTCCATGCAATCGTTAGTTAACTGAGTCACGCATGTGGAAGTGAGAGAAGCACATGCAATCACAAGATATGCACCCTCTTATCCATATGCATGAGATATGTGCACTCTTGGTGAGGAAATCGAGGTGAACATGCAACTGCTAGTGATAAAACTGAGGTTTCCTTGCATGAATGACCTCCACTAGTCTAACTGAGGTGTAACTGACTCTGAACTAAAGAGGGGAAGCTCCCTATTTTGTAGGAGGCACCCTAATTTGAAGGGGAATATTCTCAAGAGAGAATATTTGCATCTATGGAAGCGCCCTCATCATTGGAATATCAACCTTAGGAAAATAATTACCCAGGTGAGTGTGTAATATCTCCAACATATAGGAATTAGTAACAATGCATTAGTCATATTATCTTTATAATGTGTTGTCAATTCTTCCCTAAAAATGGACCAAAAGACAAAATATTGATTTTTGCATTTGTAAAGCCATTAGTACCACATAAATTGATCAAGGTATAAATATAAAGATGCAATACTTACATTTTGTATATTTGGCACTTGGTGTAGATCAAATAATTTCTCCTTTTGGAATATCCATATCATGGGATTATTACCATCAAACTTCTTCATATCAATCTTGGAAGTGAAATAGTTCCTTAGTACTTTGTTGAAACCATGATGATGTGGATCATGGAGTGACAAATGATTAGGTGTCTGGGACTCCCGTTGTTATCTCAATGTATTAGAATGTTCTCCATATGTGACTGGGAATAAATCCTCTTGTTCTCCTTATCCTCTTCTCAAGGAGGAGAGTTTAGGATAAATAGACTTGTTTTCTCCTTCATAAGCTCCTCCTTTATGTCTTTGAGATTATCTTTTCCTGCCATGTCTTTGAGATCTTCTTTTCTTGCCATATTTAACTTAATATAATTTAAAAACATTTGAAATACTATTTTACTTACCATATTTAGGATCTCAACCTTCTTTGCTATGGTACTTTCCATGCTCATTATTTTCTCTTCCAAATTTGACACCTTAATTCCATTTCTTCATTCTCTTCTTGTATCAAGGACGATCCTTCAAAATCTTTTGCAAGAGTCACATTTGAGTTACTATGTGTAAACATGAAGAGATGTGGTTTTGCATGGTATCATGGGAAGGAAATGTCAGGTTCTATAAATTTTTGATATACCATTTGATTTCCAATTGTATTACTTGATTGATCTTTCATGATGTTGATTAAGGAGGATGGATTGTACCTTAGTTGTACTACTTAATTACTAGGTACATGAAAATTACATGCTTGAGTGCTAATCTCATTGTACTATATATATAGATAATTGAAAGACAATCTAAGTATGGTCTCATGTATACCTAGGGGGATTTCAATATACCATAGGGTATGTGGAAGATTAAAGTCGTAAACATATTCTATCTAATATGTTACTTCTCAATGGGTACCAATAGAGGTGTACAAGAACATTCGACGATGACTCCAATAGGGATAATTTTAAGGATGGAAATTTATATTAATATGTAGAAACATGGGCTAATCTTACTAGTCATTAATATGCAAAATGTAAAATATTTGGCGATAATTTTGTAAAAATATTCAAATTTATAAGGATTTTATATAGTTTCTATAAAATTTTGGCGATTTTTAAGGTAAAGTAATTTTATTCTACGGAATTTGGGAGATTTTTTTTAGAAAAAATGGAAATCGACTAATCATTTTTTGGGAAAAACCATGGAAAATTAGCCCATTTACGAAATTTAGCCCCTCAAATCATGTATGGAATCCAATTGTATTCTTTGCATGAATGATTCATAGTTGTAGTTTTACCCATTGAATGATAGATATTTATGTTTATAGATGTGGGTATGTGCCTCTAGCCTAAAAAATACACTTGCTACACAATAGAGAAAAAATTATAGAATTGGGGTATCTTGAGAACCCTTATAAAGCCTTGACTTAGGGTCCACTCTACTAGTGAACCTTGCACATAATGTAAATATGATTTCACTACACTTGTTAGTATGAAATTTTGTATTATAATTGCCTAATATGAATTCTTTAGACACCCACAATTCTCATTCAATTTCAAGTATTCAAGAAGAAGTTGGGTCCAAGCTACCATAACTTGTTGTTTTTGGTGTCTTTTAGGTGAGAAAACTTGTACGGACTACCAGTTCACAATATTTCTATAAATGCCTAAAATTTGGGCCTAAAACACTCGGATATATCTTTTGTGTAATCCCACAAATGCCACTCAATTTAGAGCTCACAATATTCAAATATGACTATTTGATTGAAACCACATGTTTAAGCAAAGTTTTACGACTAGACAAAAACCTTGATTTGTATAGCCCGTAACTCCGAAAAAATGTGAAATACATTCTAAATTATTTTATCAAATGTACTTTGCTATTTCCTTTGTCAACTCTAAACTTTCCATGCAATTCCAATGATAAAAAAAAGTTAGATAGAAATTTGTAAGATGGCTTGTTTGAAGGAGATAAACCAATGATTGTCTGCTTTGATACCAAATGTTATGGACCAAATAGATGAATACGCATAAAAAAACCTCAATTTAGTGTTATTCCTAAATCAAGTGAAAGAGTGAATCAATAAGAATCATCTTCAAGGGGGAAACCTCCTATTACAAGATATCAAATGTACCAGATAATATGATCTTTCAAATCAATCTCCTTGATGTATATATAAGAGACAAACATAGCTATGAAATAATAATAAGTCGACACAACTGTAATTAATCTAGCAATAATGAATGAAGGCTATGGTTAGGGGATTAACATTATTCAATACATATTTAATTACTAAGCGTGCACTGCCACAAGAGGACAATCAAATCAGTGAAAGTGGGGTAGTGTTATAACCCCCATTAGAGTTTGAGTCCTTAAAGAAGTGGTTAGCACACTCCTACAAGGGTCTCATTGATTAGCAAACTCGTCATGGCTGCTAAGTTAGATTGACTAAGTGGTACATGTCCTGGCATGAAGTATATGGAAGCAACGACCTCTTTAAATGTGGTTGATTCACAAATTTTGTCATAGAAATCTTTCTCAAATTTCCTACTAATCGTACACTATTAGAGTCCATAAGTTAGCCACCAAATATACATGTATTACAATTAGTTGAACAAACAAGTGCATAGAATGTGCATGGAGATTTCAAACATACTCAAATTACTATAAACAATACATAGAACGTGCATGGAGATCTCAAACATACTCAAATTGCTATAAACAATACATAATTTGAGGATGCAAATGGTTTTGGACTCGAGCATTAATCTCGTTTCAATAAGTAGACCTCTAATTTGAATTGTAATAACTTTTAATATTAACTCTTATTTATTTATGGGATTTATTGTGAAATATGTTCTTCCATTTCTAAGATGCCTTATATTAAAATTAAATGTAAAAAATTTCCTAGTTAATGATAGGTCGCCCTCCTTAGACACGAGGGTGAAAGTGAAGGGGAAACTCTACATTTTACCCACATGCACACCTCCACCCTCAATCCCACAAGTAAAGTTCTGCTTTCCTTTAAATACATATCTTTACCCTTAGACCCACCTTCATACATTAATCTATAATTTTTTATCATACAAATTTTGTTTTCATTGACAAATTTAAAAAAAAAACTATATAATTTATTATAAATTGTTAAACTTTATTATTATTATATTATAAATAACTATTCATCTCATTTTATTTTTTACACATTCTATATTATATGATTATATTGTAATATGTATAGTGACAAAGATCAATCATAATGTAAGATTTATTAATATCATGAAATTACTAAATTTCATATGAAATAATAATTATTATGAAATATTACTAAATTATTATATTCAAAATGATTTTATTTTTCAAAAATGATAATTTGCTTATATCGATACCACCATCAATAAATTTATAATTACAAAACCATTTTTTTTAAATAATAATTTACTTATCTATATAAAAAAAACATACATATCATTACTACCATCAATAAATTTATAACTACAATTACCTTAATAAATTTATGGGTAACTTAAACTTGAAGAGATGTACAAAATAGTACACCCCAAAAGAAAAATAGAATATATTGGATTTTTTTTAAGGAATGATCTTCAAAAGTGATTAGTAAATTCCTTTGTATCTTTTATAAAAGGGTAGGGTTATACCATTGTTTAAGGTGCTTATATCTTGTGAGAATCTACTACTAATGTACTTTGTGTGTGCACTAAATGCAGCATGAAGAAGATCGTGGCGAGATATATGAATTTTTCAAATGAAAGTGGAGCATCTTTTGAATTGGAAGCTCGTGTAAGTCTACTTTCTTAACTATGAAATATTTGAAGTTTAAAAGTATATAAAAAAATTGTTTCTATGTAATTGTAAAATCCATTTTTAACATTATGAAATATTTGAAGTTTAAAAGTATATAAAA